>VZZY01019329.1:33793-120618 GCA_013400335.1 Eurystomus gularis
TTTTTTTTTTTTTGGCAGCCCAGGATCAGCTTTCTGGGCTGCAAGTACACATTGCTGGCTCACATCCAAATTTTTCATCCACCAGTATCACCAAGTCCTTCTCCACTCATCCCCCAAGCTGCACTGATATTGAGGATTACCCTGACCTTGCACTTGACCTTCTTGGACTTCATGAGGTTTACATTGGTACACTCTCCAAGCCCACCCAGGTCCTGCTGGTTGGCATCCCAGAGATACCCATGTCTTCACCCGTTACTACAGTATGCATGGGGTGTGCTGTTCTGATTACTGTATGGTGCTATAGAAAAGCTCTTATTTCCAATGGCCTTTTGTCTGGTCATTGGATTCCCAATATTTGTGGGCTCAGGTGTTTGCGCAGAGCTCTGTGAAATGCTGTAGCTCAGGTATCATAGACAGTTTGGGGATGTTTCAGTAGTAGTAGTGCAGAAAAACCTTCCAGTGGTAGTTTCTTCTATCACTGTCACTGGGACTTCAGGCTGATATTTTAGAACTTGAAAGAGAATTCCATTGTCAAGAAAATGAGAAAGAAATGTAGTTATTAGCTGCTGCTCTGTACATCATGCTAGATGGTACATTTTTATGTTGTAAAGAAGTGAAAATTAATCTTTTTTGCTTTAAAAGGGCCGTCTGCCCATCCTAGTCACTGTAACAGGCCACTTTCTTCTTTTCTTCTGTAGGGGAGGATGAGAATACTAACAGGGATACTGATTTTTTTATTAACCTTCTATTGCTCCCCACCAATAAGAGGATGTCATTGTTATGGTAATACAGTGTGAATGGCACAAAGCAGTGGAAGAAATCAGTAGGCATTAGGTGCCCTGATGAGCACCAAGCCCTGAAAGGACTCTGCAAATCCAGATCTGTTTGCCTTAAGTTACTTGAGTCAAGACTTGACACACTTTGAGTGGGCACAGTTTACCTGGCAACATTTTGTCCGCTATATTTTTATTAGTGAACTATTAGAAAGACTTGCCTGCAGTTCTGAGGTTGCAGATCCTGTCCTAGGCTGTGAATAACAGCTATTGGGGCTACTTTTAAATGGGAAAAGGGCTGGTACTTGTTGAACAAGGAGCAGCTCACAGGCTAAGAGCTTAGAAACCCTTTATAAAAAATGAGAAGCAACCACCTAAGCCAGAGCTTAGGCTTTGGCAAACCTCACGAACAGAGTGCCCTTATGACGAGGTGCAAATTCAGTTGTAGCTGCAAATAAAACAGTAAGAAACATATTCAGCTAAAGCAATCACATCATTTACCTGGATGAAGTGCAGAGTGGATTACATGTCTCATTATACTAGTTCATCCAGTGATCCCAGCTGAGCTGCAAGGCCTGTACCAAATATTCTGACTTCATGTGGCTTTCTAGAAAGCTGACATCTCTAGGACGAATGTAAAAAGTTCTTTCATTACTGATTCTCCTCCAGTTCAAAAATGGTAAGCATTGGTTTTGTATGACAGAGACTGTGTTCCTCCACTGAAACCTGCTAGCTAATTTGCCACTGTTCACTTGTAAAATGGAGTTGCCACGTAGTAGACTCAGCATGAACACCAATAAACAGTGAACCGTTCTGAAGTGGTGGTTGTTCCTGACAAGCAGGTACGCTGCGGTAGCTTCTCCTCCTGAATATTTCACAGTTGTTTTACGTGAGAATATTGCTTTGAAACTGGGACTAAAGTAGAGACAAGTGAAATATTGGCCCAGTCTGGCATTAAACAACCTGACCTGTGGTTCTGCAAGCTGCTGAGCAGCAGTTTTGAAAATCAGTCCCTGGAAAAGTCCCCAGAAGAGGGTACCTGCTTTTCTCTCTGTTTGAGACATACTCGAGTAATTAAGAACAGGATTTAAGGTTAGTATTGCCAAGACTGGCTCCTGTGTCACTGCCATCTCTTTTCCCAAAGTGGGTTTAAAGTAAGTGTATTTATGGTAGGAATTCAACAGAGATTGGACTTCTCTCCAAAGTATTCACAGCTACCAGACTAACATAGTGATCTTGTCTCATTTCCTTCAAGAATGACAATATGACCTGGTGGAGGCGTGCTGTGTAAAACACACACTTGCCAAACTAAAGAAGTTTATATGAACAGTTAAGCAGCGTTGATTCTGTTCTGCAGATGACAGTGCTGGTTGCAGCGTCATTACATCCAACACTCCAGTAAGACCTGGGTGATCAGCCCCTCCAAGTCAGAGGTGCCCAGGGTTTCTGGCTGGGTGGTTGGTGAGTCTGAGCTAAACTGCTCTGTCAAGTCTTGCCTGACTAGAGGGCTCCTCATGATTAACCCTGTACACCTCCATGGTGCCTTCTTAACCTCATGCTACATTTGTTCTTACACTCTTGTTTGGCTTCTTTGCTGAATTTGTAGCATTGGGGTTTTCACTAAAAGGAAATACCTACTCTTAAATATTCTCACTTGCATCTGTCCTGAGGAATCCATTTAATGAGACTCCAATATATTTTCTCGTATTAATCCTTTAAGAATCTAGTGACTTAGTTGTAAGCACAAATGCCTTAAAAACACAGGAGTAGCTTCAAAATACGGGTTGAAAAAAATCATTAAAAATACATTCAAAGTATTTACGTGATCCTTGGAGCTTAGAGCAAGGACTTTGCTGAGAACATGAAGCAAGGGTAGGCAAAGGAGTGTTTATAGACTTCCAACAAGATTTTACACCAGTTTTTCTTCCTTCACTGAACAGTAACAGGCCCTTTCGTGTAAAGTGGTGGGCTGTTTGTTGTTTTTTTTTTTTTCACAACAACAATATTTAAAGGGCTAAGATATATATTAAAAAAAAAAGAAAAAAACCAAAAATTTTAAGAGCCGCTTTCATTGGGAGCAGGAGATATACTCAGGAGAAGCCATCAGGCCAGCAATAGGATCAAACTTAAAAACACCAGTACTTCATTCCTCTTAAATTGCAGTACGTTTGTACAGGAAAAGGTTTGAAAACTAAACACCTTACCTGGCATTGGTACCCTCAGCTTGCAGGGATGTCCGTGAGAGCTGAGAGTGCCTGCTGCTCTGCAGGCTTGGGATGGGGAAGGTGAAAGGAAGCACGTCTCACGCTGTAATTTGCAGCAGCTCATCTCCATGAATACAGATTTACCTGTGCTAAAACATGAACCCCACTCTCTGGTCACTTACCCCACTCTGGAATGTGGAGATTAATATGACATTCTTTCACACTTAAAGTATTTTTGTGTTTCATTATCCTCCTAGCAGGAGGGAAGGGCAGGGGAAAAGTGAGACATGCACTTACAGCCATATTTTGCTGTGATGCTTTTATGTTTATAACTGCAGCTTCAGTGGGGCACAGCAACACTACTGAACAGCGATGATCCTAGTTAGCCCAGGCACCTGATTACTGACATATTACCATTACTTTTAATTAATTTCTCAGGCTAGACAGCCTTTTCTTTTTTTTTTTTTTTTCCAGAAGGATGAAACCAGGATCATCACAAAAATGGACATGGCTGTGAGTGTGCTTTGATGTGTGACAAAAGCATCTAAGCAGACTGCTCTTGGATGCAGCGAATGTGTGTGGCATTCGTTTTGAATATCTGTCTTCAAAGGAGAGCTTATCATTAATTTCTTCAGAGGATGTTGCACCTCAGTCACTTATGCACCCCATTATTGGTGTGTCCCACGGAAGGACAGGTACCATTCCTGAACAAGGGAAACAAGTATATTTACACAGGCATCAAAAAAGAAAAAATCTGGGACAGTAACAGAGGTTTTCATTTGCAGTGTGCCCAAACCAAGGAGACAAATGTCTTGGTGGTAGCATCTAGCAAAATTAACCACCCCTTTAACAATTGACAGCCAATAGTTTAAATAAAATTCCATAATTATTAGTGTTTATTTAACCACTTTATCTCCCACTACACCAAGAATTTTCACAGGTTGCTGTATCATGACACCTACTGGTAGGGATAACCAAAATAAACAGATGCTGCTCTTCCTGAACAATGAAATAAATGTTTCTGTCTACACCGGGATTTTTGTTTCACACTGAAGCGATTACTGATGTATGTGTATTCACATGGGCAGCACAATCACTGTGGGTTGGGAAGGGGTGAGAGAGACCCAGCAGTATCTGCAAGGGGCAGGGGCACCCCAGATGAACGTGGCCCAAGTGAGTATTGCATACACAGCTCTGGTGCCCTGGGGTCCAGACAAGCCACTTTAGTTTGGGTTTTACCTTCAATCGAAGCTATAACCCATTTCTGGTTTGTCCTAGTCAAAAAAGCAGAGTGATCACATAAAAGACACCATCCCTACCTGAAAAGTATAGCTGTTGGTTTAGCCTTGGTTTCTGCAGAAGAATCTCTCATCCCTGAGAAGCAGCTTTAACAGACATATTCCATGTGGGCTGTTGTAGGTAAGTTTGAATTTCTTTCAGTTGAGGTAACTGTTGATGGACTGTTCTGAAGACACTAGGGATAGATTGAAGGTGCTTTGAAGAGAAGCACTAGAAAGAACTGAGCTTTAAACCCCTTTTTGTATGGTTATCATCATCAGGGTTTTTTGTTTGTTTTTTTAACTTGCAAACCTTCTGACCTTATATAATCTGGTTTTTGTCGGGGCAAAAATACTCACATGAACAAATACAGATTTGTACGAACCATAATCAGGCACTGGTGGGTTAAAATTAAAATACTGTATTTTACTGTACCACTCCATCAACGGGTGCAGAATTTTCAAAAGTATTTCTAAAACAAGCAACATTTTGGCATGTTCACAAAAATAAAGCATCCTTCCATTCCCCTGAGCTAACTCCATTGGACTCTGATGCTTTCAACCATTTTATTCCAACTCAGACCTACACTCGTATTTCTGTTACCACCTTGAAAGCCGCCTACTTCCCTCATGTGTCTTGTTTCATTATTGAATAGAATTTCCCTATTTGACAGCACACTGGCACCACTTTCATTCCTCAGGATATGCTTTACCGGTGAGCTATTATCTCTGTCTACTCAAGCTTTTGAGATCTAGTCTGGGTTTTCTCCTCTTACTAAATTACCGTAACAATGCCAGTTATCAAATTGTCATCCCTGTTAAGTTCTTCCACTGTGCATAAATCCATTTTCACACCGCGCAAGACAGAATCAAGCAGCTTTTCCAGCAGTTTACAAGTGGTATGTCTGGCCAATACTTCAGCTGCATATATCATCTTATGTCACACAAATATGAATGGGAGCTTAGGTATATGTAACAAGAAGAGCAGAAGATTGTAAGGATGCCAGCATTTCTTATTTGTTGTTGTTCTTTCCTTCTAGGAAGAAGGAGCACAACAAAAGGACCTCTTTCCTATTGCAGCTTCCAAAGCAGTAGAACAGATGGCACAGTTTCCCAGCAGGAAAAGTACCTTTTGCTTTAACCATTTTTGAAAACTTGAGTTTGAGATGTCAAAATATTTTTTCCCACATGACCGTCCCTGTAAAAGCTGTGACTGTATTTTGGCTGCATTCAGTTGGATTTCACCTGGAACAATTTTTCAGTGTGTGTTTTCGTATTAGGTAGAAAGGCTCCTAAGCAGACATCCTGCAGCTTTGTCAGGGAGGAAAGGGCAGATCCGAGTTTCATGGTTAGATCCCTTTTTACTGCAGCCGCGTTGGCTCACTGCTCTGTGCATGAGAAAAGCAAAAATGAACCCCAAACCACTTGTATTTTCTTTTTGCAAATGAGGACTTGCTCTTAGATGTCCCTTTTAACAGCCAGTTGCCTCTCACCTGAGATAAGACAGTGGCAGAAGCCTTCTTGTTAGATCACCCTCTCCTGAGACCTCTAACCAATGTATTTACTATGCATTGCAGCCAACAGAGGCCGAGTCAGGAAATTTGTCTCTTAAACCTTTGCAGAAAGAGACTATGGTTTTTCCCATTAATTTACACCAGATAAGGTGATATTGAAGACATGTTTTTCCTTGAAAAAAAAGCTTAATTGGCTAATTATAGCTACAACACCACTTCCATTGTCATCTTTCCTCCTAGGTAAAATTTTGTGCCAATTCACACGGATAAGTTACTTAAAGGGGAGTACCTCTCCAAGAACCAGCCTTTCAGCTATTTTGCCATTGTGAGGAATCCTTTCCCAGTGCCATCCCCATAGTAGTGCTGCTTACAAGCTCAAAGGAGGACTTGCAAGTTCAGTGAACCAACCACTCGACACCATTCACGTCCCCGTGCACCAGCATTGCATCCTAAGCCTTAGCAAAAAAGACAGCTGACACTTTGGACTCCCTGAAGGTCTTCTGAGCATGGAACAAAGCACCTGCCTAGACCTGGGGATGGAAAGAGGTCTAGGCATTAACAACTACTATGAAAAAAAAAGGAAACCAATTCTATTTACACATCTACATTTAACTCTGCATAAAGACTGCAGGCTGCATTTATATTTAAGTCACTAATCCTCCCTCTTCTTGGTAGGGTTTTCCCTTTATAGCATTAGTCACTTTAGTAGGTGTGTGGTTGGATCTGGGCCACTATTACTGTGCTCCCTTTCCCCATCCTTTCCCCCATGTCTGGGGCAAGAGGGAAGGGACCTTACGAGGGAGGCTCAGCTCTAGGCTCCCAAATTTAGAGCAGCCCCATCTGCTTTTGCTAGGCATGTGGAAACTGTGCCCTTAGGGATCCCAGGCTACAGATACAGCAACCCATTTTTCACCTCTGTTCAGGCAATCAAAATCTTAAGCTTATCCTGAACACACAAAATCTGGCGTTTCTTTTCTTTGTGTGCCATTGTGTGTGTAAGAGGAAGGAGTGTGGATCAACAGCTGCCTTTAGTCAACACAGTCAATCGGCTTAAGAATGTAATCATCTAGAAAAAGGAAGGGAGGCTAAACTGCTGTCACTTGCTGCTAATAAAAGTTACAGCATTAAGCAACAGCGGGAGACAGGCTTTTGTTCACTCTAAGCGAGCATTTGGCTCTCTGTGTGCCTTACACTGGCAACACCGTACATTGAGAAGGGCTCTTACAATGGACCAAACTTGGAGGAGACATTTATTCAACCTGCTACTTACTCTGCCATTCATTTCCAGTGTCCCTGCTAGTTCAGCGAACATTAGTGCTTGAATAAAGCTTCCCTGTCCTCTACCATCTAATTCTGCACTGTTAGGCACAATCCAGTGGTTTTGTTTCTTGGGGTTTGGGGGGTTTCTTTTTTAAACAGCAGCTGGTTGGGTTTGGCACAGTAATTACTGTTGTGTCATAAATTCAGCATAATGGCTGCACTGCAGGACCAAGCAGACAGGCAGCAATCCCTTGCTTAAACAAAATAGAGCTTTGATAAATACTAATATTGGCCAGGAAAATAATTTTTTAAAAAAATTGCAACAAAGTACAAGCTCAGTTACCTGATAGATAATATATTTTAACATGCCCTTCCCTTTAAGCAAATTATTTCTCTCAGTTTATTTGGGATCATGGGTTTGTGGGGTTTAGCTGAGTAACTTCTCACGTAGCAAGTGTTAGGAGGGGTTATAGTGTCTCACTCACCCACAGAGAAGACGAACATTAATTCAGACCATTACTAAGGACAGGTACAGGACACCAGACACCTTGGAAATAGTGCTACCTAA
This sequence comes from Eurystomus gularis, assembly GCA_013400335.1. Taxonomy (NCBI): domain Eukaryota; kingdom Metazoa; phylum Chordata; class Aves; order Coraciiformes; family Coraciidae; genus Eurystomus; species Eurystomus gularis. Next base: position 41,390 of record VZZY01019329.1, read on the forward strand.
TGATTCAGGCCTTTGTGTCCTTTCCAAGACCTTCAAAGAGCTTACCAGTGTTGCCAGTAACTGCGATGCTCACTGCAAACTGCAAGATGAGAGTAAAAACACCAACTCCTGCACACTCTGTTTACATTGCACTTGGGATTATTAAAAGCCTTTAACAACAAATGTTTGATATAAGCCAGCATTAAGTGTCTCCAGGATGCTGGGCTCAGCCCTTGAAAGAAAGCTAAGTGTGGTATTTCAGATAATGTCAGATGATAATAATGGGTAAATGCTGACTTTAATCGTAACTCACCGTAGTTTTCTGCTCTGTGTGGAGAGAAGCTCTTGTCCATGCAGGTCAGAAGCCGCAGCATGCCTCAAATGCCCAAAGGGTGATTGCAAAAGCAGCAACCAAAAAATTCTCATCTGAGTTATTCCTGGTCACTCAGTGCTGGTCAGGTTAACTCTGCCAGAGACCTTTCTGCCAGCAAAGAAGGACAGGCAAGGAAGGGGCCCACCAATAACACTGTGCTGGAGTCTCGCATGGAGGACACAGCAAAGATGGTGGCCCATGTAGACTCAGGAAAGAGGCAATGGCATTGCATTGTCCTTCTGGACACAAGAGACATGGCCCCTCACATGGAAGGACACCACCCAGAGAGCTCAGCAAGATGCAACCAGCCCCAACAGAAGCCACACCCAACAGGAAGCTCCTCCAGCTGATCAGCTCCTGGTAAAAGTAGCCCTGGTCTTGCCCACCACCCCAACCACAACCACCTGGGTGAGGGCAGAGCCACAGAGACACAGGTGGGCCAGATTCTGCCTCTGGAACATGAATCCAATAAAAAAACCAAAACATTCTGCTGGGTTGTGACTCATTCACAGGTCAAGTCCAACTTGGGGCCCACAACTCGGGCCCCAACACTTCAGGGGTTCAGCAGCAGTCAGAAGTAAGATGTTGTTCAGCCCAGCAATTGAGCACTTAGTCTGAGATCCTGAGCTGGAAGTGACAGCCTGAGTCCACAGAGCCACTCAGGGAAGGAAAGAAGAGCAGCCTTTAAGCCTGACAGTTACGTGCCTCCCTGGTACAGTAATTCCAGAAACATGTCATGGGAAGATTTAAATAGAAAGTGTTCCATTTAATGGGATTTTGGTCACAGTACTGTGGATCACTTTAGCAGCATAAAATGCACATTTGAAGCACTGCCCCTTTGCCTTAAACTTTTGGCTCGTTTTTCTCTGCTAGTGCCTTAGTGGTGGGCACTTTTTTTTCAAAGGGAGAAATGATCTGCAGCACATAGACAATTTGATGGCTTAACATATTGCACTGCCGGCTGCTGAAGGCAAAATATCAACCACTGCCTCTTTGCTTTATCTGTGTTATATGCTAATTGATGTAACTGCAAGAAAAAGGAATTAATTATGGGATTGTACAGTTAATTTCACTGAACAAGAACACTACACAAGACAACAAATATGGCACTTCAATTGAAGATTTTTTTTTCTCTGTCTTGTATTTCACTTCTTCAAACCCCAGTCCCTTCTTACTGCACTGAGGAAGCCCAGGCTTTGAGTGTGAGACCTGAGATAGGGACAATAGAGGGAGTAAAACCAATGAGAGAGTAACTGTCAAAGAAGATGTGGAGGGGAAGGTTGATGAGAGGGGAAGAAGTAAGACTGAAAGTGTGTCTCTACATTTTCAATCAGAGCATCCTCTACTGTCATGTGCCCGAGTTCCAAGCAGGAAATGGTGTGATTCATGGAGTAACTGCTCTGTCCCACCTGAGATATGGCCTGCCCTCTTTTCTGAGGCAGACAGCAACTCCAAGAGTGGATGCTGCTTTCAGCAGTACTGCAAGATTCAAACAAAAATAAATTTGAATAAATTCAAGACAAGCAATTCTTCTACCACCAAGAACACACAATGCTTGATCAAGTTCCACACACTATCTAGAGCTCCTTGGAGGGCCTCCCACCCCTCAGGCCAGTGGTGTACTCTGTCCCCACACAGAAATCTGTGACAGTGTATTCATTTCCCCTCTTTGGGCTGGTCATCATCCTCATAAGCTGTTTTTTTCCTATAGAAAGCTGCTTCCTTTCCTTTAAACCTGCTTCACTTCTCTGCCTCCTCAATGCCCCCAGCCAGCAGCTTCTGAAGCAGAGGGTCTAATGACACCATGGCAATTCTCCATTTCCTCAACACCAACCATTACCCACTGCCAACACACTGTTTTTGAATATCCTAAAACCAGTACCTAGTTTTCACTCTGAAAACTTTTATTGATGCTTTCCACTATTTCTGCACAACCTGCAAGCATTCGCTAATGTTCCTGCCATGAGCAAGTAGTACATGGTCCCATGATTAAATGGTGTTTTTGTAGAAGCTAGTAGTTTGCTTGTAGCTATAACATACCTGAAATTTTTAAATGCGGGAGGAGAAACAAAGTGGGATTGGTATGCAAATAAGTAATATAATGCCGATGTGATATGCAAATTACACTGTCTTTTTAAAAGTTACATAGTTGCCCCATAAATGATACTTTGTACAAACACAGACATTTGGGGTTAGGAGCAGGGAAAGTAATTCGCAGTTCAAGTGGCCCATAAGGTCTAAGAAGAGAAACTGCAGCTCTAGCTCCCATCTCACCTTTTGCCCTTCCCTAACTTTCAACATCTTGCCCTTTCTGCTTCTCATGCCACATCTGTTTTGCTTTCCCTTCCTCCTAACCACACAGCCACAAAGGCCCCAGTAAATAGTTCCCAGCTCAATTCATCTTCGTGTGTAGATGCAGCATGAAGCGTACCATCTCCACCCCACCTCTCAGCAGCAGCAGTGAGAGAAGCCAGGCTCCTTACCCCCGTCCACATGCAGGAGAAGGCATTTAAACTGTAGTTCAGCATGGACCTGCAAAGTCCCAGCTGAACCCCACTTTTGTCTGTTGATTACAGATAATCTCATCCTCTTAGTAATTTTTGTTTTGTTCTCCTTCCTTTTCTAGGTCAGTATCCTGGAACTTGTCCATCCACCCAACATGTTTTAACACTCCTGCTGAACAGGTTAGGTCTCAACTTTCTTGAGAGTTCTGAGCTACCACTTCCTTCCACCTTTGCAGTCATCCACCCTCCAGCAGAGGGGATGGGCCATTCTGTAAAAGCCAGAGTTAACCTTTCATAGGCACAATGGGCAGGAAAATGATATCCTGTGTACAAGGGCACTCCTCCTCAAATTATGTTCCCTCTTCCTTGGTTTCTTGGTCCAACTGCAATTCACAACACCACCATTCCTGAAAATTCTGTTCTCACACATATTCCCACATCCCAGCCCTGATCCTTTGCTCTTGCCTCCACATGACATGGAATTGCATTGCTAAATAACAGAAATAAAGTTAGGTTCTCTGTATTCTGCTCACTAAGCAACAGATCCTGCTTTCAAGCTCGGTGTAGGCACACTAGCAGCACCTTCCACTTTGATGTGCTGATAAGCCTCCTATCTTCCCATTCTTTTTGATGTCTCTCTCTCTAAGACACCCAGACATGACCCTACACCAAAGAATTTTGCACGCCTGTGATGAGCTGCCCTGCGTACCTCCTCATCTCCCCACTGGAGTCCCAGCACCCTGTGGTTGGCTCCAGGTTCTCTGGCAATGGTGGGTCTGAAAAAAGGGGTACCCATGAACCATGCACAGCCAAAATATATGTGACTTGTGTTAGTAAGAGTTTTCCAGCTCTTTGTGATCAGCAAAGCCCCAGCAGATGACACTTGCCATTTCCAGTGGTGATGCTGCTGAGGCTCTTTGTTTTGCATCTTTTGAAATCTTTGTACTCACTTCAGCAGGAGCAGTTTTGGCCATTGGAAAAGGCACAGCTACACCAGGTGTATTTAATGATTCAAACACTTCCTTCTCAGCAACAGCTTCCTTCTCTCCAACAGCTTTCACTTGAGACCTCCTCTGATTGTTTTTCCTATTCTACTTTAATCTTCTTCCTCTTCGACCTCTGTTATTCTTTGCTTTGATACATCATCTACTTCCAAAGTTTCTCTGTCCCGTTACCCATTTTGTTTTGTCTTTTGTCTCATTCCAGCAACTGCATTTCCTTGGCCCTTACACAGAAGTTCACCTGATGGCTCTATTTCAGAATACTACCTTGAACTTTGTTTAAAAAATAAAAGAAAACTCACAGTTGACAGCGATTGCTAACAGTTACTGCTATGTGGTACTTGGTGTGACATAGTTATTTCTCCCCTTAAGAAGAGCTACCAGCAATGGATCATAACATCCCACTGAGTTCCTGATTTTTTATGGGTTAGCTTTTTTTGAACCACCTTAATTTATGAGTTGTCCTATCTTTCAGTTGAAATCAGGTCTCACTGCCCCTACCACAAAAAAATGAAGAGATCATGTGTTTGATGGCAATTATTAGCGTGACTTCTTCTGATTAAAAAGAAGTCATTAAAAAAGCCTTTTTTATTTTTTTAAGCTTTTTTTTCTAAACTCTAGAAATCTGAATTTCCTGGATGAGTGTCAGGGCAGTATTTCTGAAGTGTAGTAATCTGCACATTATCCTGCGATGGTCCTGTAAGTGCTACCTTAATCACAAATGGTGCATATTAATGAAGGTCCTCACCAGATGAAAGAGAATGTTAAAGAGCAGATGAAGCTTGATGGAATTAATACAACCAACTCTGAGTTGTGCTGAGATTGAGTCAAACAGCTTCCAGCTACGTTTCTGCAAGAGGGGGAAGGGGAAATCCCACGATGACAGATGCCGTGCAGAGCAAAGCCCTCTTTAAAGAAAGAAATAAATCATTTATGTACAGTATTCACTAAAAACTGCAGGGGGCAAGAGACGGCAGGTTTTCCTTTCAATAAGGAAGAAAAATGCATATATAATAGTTGCTGTTACAAACATACACCGTACACAGAAAGTGAGTCTGGATAAGAGTCCTTCTCTTCCCCATGAAGGAACGTGGCTGTTACTCCTGGGATACTCATCTACTAGTAGTATTGGGATTGTCTTGTAGCAAAACAAAAGGAGTCTCTAACTTTATCTTTTAAATATGTGAATTTCTGTTGTTCAGTTGAACAGTCCAAAATGCACAACTACTCCTACTAACAGGCCTGCACACACAGTCCACCTGCCCAAACTTGGGAAGCTGTCACAGAGTGTACGCGGAGCTGCAGACAGCAGGGGGGTAGGTTGCCGTGCTGCAGCGCTGTCACTGTATTTAAACTCATTAATACTCTCAGCTCAGAAATTTAAAGCAACTGTCGCCACAACCACATTGTGAGTAAGTTTTTTGGTTTTCCTTTCAAAACAAAACGTCATTCAAAACAGCAGCCTGCTGGCTGTCTCAAACGTCACAAAGCAGACCAGCCATTCATGCACTTAAGCACACAGGAAAATGTGTGCTAACGGTCTCATGTACAGCAATGAATTGAAAAGCCTTCTTTGGCTCCCCCTCCTCATGTTATGATGGCTGTTACTTGTATTTCTGTGAGCTGCAGGACCTTCTCCCCAGCCGGAGAAGCTTCCCAGCACAGGGGCTTCCCCCCAGACCCAGCACCCAGCCCTCCTCCCTGCTCCTCCAGCATTGCTCCTGCACTGGGGGTGGGAGGGCAGAGGCCACATTGCTGCTGTGATCCAGCCATTTCTGGCTGGGCGATGGTCCCTTGAGGGTTATTAGCCACAGACATTGTGTAGAGGAGCTCTGAGAGACTGCTGCTGGTCCCTGGCTGAGTCATCTCAAAGAAGGAATGGCCTGTAACACTTTTTGGCCTCTTTCCCTGAGTTATGTTCTCAGACAATGACAGCGGCAGGATATCTGGGTGTTTCACACACCAAAGTAACAGAAGCACTATTCATCATACACATTCTCAGAAGTGTCATCGTAAGATATGCTTTTAAATATTTGAAAGATCTGATTCTTTCAGTAGTAGCATCTGTTCTTTTCAGGGGAAAGATTGTGAGTAATGGCACTAATTGTGCCAACCTCAGTCAGCAGAGCAGAGATCATATACATACTTGCAAATCAAGTAAGTGGCTATGTATGTGGAGGCAAGAAAGCCCACCCAAAACACAGGTTCCCAGTGGAAAAACAACTCCGTGCTGAAATATCAGGCTGTGGTTGGCAGGCCTGGTCTTGCCACATCCATCGCACCTTTCTCCTGCCATCAGCAGCGCAGCAACCAGTTCACCCCACTGAAGGACTGGGCCCTGCCTGTTTGAGAGGGTAAAGTCTGGAGTGGTTGTTGGAGTTTCTCAAACATCATGGCCTCACATCTGTCGGTAAGGAAACACTGGCATATCTTATCGCTTCAAGCCCTTGCTGCGATAGCTGGTGTGCACATGTTGTTGTCAGCTAAACCCACAAATGGCTTAATGGCAGGTACATAATAGCCCGTTAGCACAGCCTTGCCTGGGATGCTGGCAGGTGTTTACATGAAATTTTGCCCTGCTTGTCATAGCATATAGGACAGCCAGCACCTGGCAACCTCCTACCGAACAACGCATTCTTTAATTGTTATGAAGCAGTAGCAGCAGCTGCCACCAACCTTGTTAAATAAACAACAGGTTCTGCACCTGCCTGAGCAAAATCCTGACCCGGCTCCTGGCCAGCCGGCGGGCACACCGGTAACTCTGCCTTCCCCCGCGCAGCGGCCACGGGGATTAGCAGGGGTCTATCAGCATTGATTTGTCCTTTGGCTGCAGAGGTTTGTCCTGCCCTCCTCTCGGGAGTCTTTTACTGTGCTGGGAGATGTAAAAATCTCTCTAATTAGATTTCTGGTTACTGGATGATTCTCTTCACACACACACACACGCACAGCCCCCCAGACATAAAGGTGCAACGGTGATGAGAAAAAGTTACTATGGCACAATAGCCAAGTGCTGGTTTCTTTTAGAGGGCCTTGATATAGCACAGAACAATTCTGAGTTGTTTCTGAGGATCCAAAGGCTTGGCACAGGACAGGGCTTTTTATTCTTCAGGGAACAAAGCTGTGCAAAAAGCCTGATTTTTGTTGGGTATAGCAGGGAACAAAGCTGTGCAAAAAGCCTGATTTTTGTTGGGTATAGTCAACAAGGACTAGAGAACCGTGTATCCTGCCTTGTAACAGGTGAGCTTGTACTCTCAAAGCCATAAATGATTATTTTATCATTCCCCTTCCTATGAGGTTTAGTTAAATCTTGGCATATTAATGGAGTCCACCGTAAGTACACTTGCCTGCATCCACAAACTTACCAAATCAGTAGGAATAGTGGGGAGGAGGAGTTACTTCCCTGAAAGAATCATAGAATGTACTGCTTTGGAAGGGACCTCTAAAGGCCATCTAGTCCAACCCCCCTACAATAAGCAGGGACATCTCTAACTAGGTCAGGTTGCTCACTGCCCCATCAAGCCTAACCTTGAATGACTCCAGAGATGGGGCCTCCACCACCTCTCTGGGCAACCTGTTCCTGTGCTCAACCACCCTCATATTAAAGAACTTCTTCCTAATGTCTAACCTTAATCTACCCTTTTCTAGATTAAAACCATTACCTCTTGTCCTGTAGCTACAGACACTCGAGAACGGATCTTCTCCTGCCTTCTTATAGGCCCCTTTCAGGTACTGGAAGGTCTCGATAAGGTCCCCCTGGAGCCTTCTCTTCTCCAGGCTGAACAGCCCCAACTCTCTCAGCCTGTCTTCATAGGAGAGGTGCTCCAGCCCTCTGATCATTCTTGTGGCTCTCCCATGGGCACACTCCAACAGGTCCATGTCCTTCTTGTGTCGGGGGCTCCAGAGCTGGATGCAGTACTCCAGGTGAGGTCTCACCAGGGCAGAGTAGATGTCAGGATACCTCCCCTGTCCTGAGCTTTTTTTCCCCACCGCTTTATGCTGTTGAGCAAGATGTGCTCTGAGTGACACCATGACATCCCTTCCTGCCTCCAGCCAGCGCCAAGGGCGTGAAGAGTCTACCTGTGAACCACAACTGAGCAAAAAGGAATAAACACAAAGCTCCTTATTATTCACATGTAAGACAAAAGCCACTGAAAAAGGCAAATGATTACAGCAGAGTGGAATTCCAGGTGAATGCTAGGGGAAAAAAAAAGCAAACAACCCCTCCACAAAACAGAGGACAAAAGATCAAGATGGTCCTTTCAAAAGCTACATGGGACCTAGTTTGAGACAGCACACCAAGAGCAGAGCACCGTGTTAATTGGGCTCTGTTCTTTTGATTCACAGAGCAAGATTTCCTCCATTTACGTATTTCCTTGAAAATTAAAAGGCAGAAAATACTAACCAGCAGCACTGCTACTGCAGTTTTAACATACAGACACAGAAAGGGCCATCTGTTTGGTCTCTCGGCTACAAGAGAGATGGAAAGGAAAAGGTGAAGCAGAAGCACTGCATCTGTTTTGTAGTTGTGTACCCACCCAGACACAGGGATGTATTAACTATGCTTTGGGAGCATTAAATTCCTGACAGGGACAAGTTATTTACTACGAATAGTTCACAAAAGCAGGCTGGCACAGCAAATTCCCTTCACAGTCATACAGAGCTTCAGGACTAAGAAACCAGTAATGATCATCAGGAGACTATTATTTGCACTTAACTAGTTTCCAATAAACTGCCATCAGCCTGCTTTGCAAACATAGCCGATTATAAATACAGTAAATGCTGCTAAAGCACGAGTCCGAAATGCCTGCGTGCCAGCAGTGGCCACCGTTCCTTCTCCTGCTCTGCCTTTCATGGCACTGAAATCACTGCTCAGGTAAAACGCTGGATTTGTAATCGACTCCCTGCACATACAGTGACAGAAGTGATTTTAATGAGCACAAGCGCAGGTTTCAGCTAAAGGAGCTCCGAGGGAATATTACCTTTGGCTGTTTGTGGGATCACGTTGCCTTCTAGTGGCTGGCCCCAGCTCCCTCGTACCAGGAAGGTTTCAGGATACTCTTCCACAAACGTATCCAAAGTGCAGGACGCTTTCTTAATTACTTCTAGGGGAGAAACAACATTTAATGCTCTGTATTGCTTAGGAGGCAAGAAAGAACAGTCCCAAGAAAAATACCTTTTTCTTTTTTGACACACATTACTGCTTGTTTTGAATGTCTCCTAGGAGAAATTCTGAGTATATTTTATGTTTTCCACAACTTGTAGCCAGCCAAAGCAACTCATGGTGCTGAATAGGCCTGTCTCTCCTGCATAAGCACAGAGAAAGAAAGAAAGAAAATTTTTAAAAAGAAAGAAAAAAAAAACCAAGAAAAGTGAAGTAAACTCTTTCAAAATACTGATTGCGTAACACCCACAAGAACTGGAGATGAAGGAGAGCTCTGGGACGAGGTTTGCGTACTGGACTCTGAGAACAAGGGTGGGCTCCATCTTAGCAGGTGGGGAAAAAACAGGTAGTGCTGAAAAGCAGCAATCGTTTGGGGAAATATTTAAGTCAGTAGATTCAGGAACGTAGAAAGCAGGGGAGAAAGAGAGATGACAAAGTGACGTGGGGCAGTCTGTCCTCCCAGATTTGCTAGAGGAAGAATTTGCCAGTGAGGCAGTTAACCAAAGCTCTTTTTACCTACATGTAAAAACGATTTCGTGGCTGCCCTTGAAAGGTTTTGGCTACTTCAACAAAATACTTTCTATGGGCTTGAAGATGGTGGTGGTCCACATTACCTTCAGAATCATCTGTAGGCCTGGATCCTAAAATGCTTATCTGCAAATGCAAAAAAAGTCATTACAAGAAGAGGAATTAGAAATGACTCAAGCAAGCAGTGACTAAGCTACATCACTGACAGACTGAGCCGCATGAAAATGGATAAAGCTGTGCATTATTTAAAGAGACACAGATACGGAAGACAATTTTTTCTTCCTTCAATGTATAAACCCAAGGCTGGGAAGAAAGACAGAGGTTGGACATAAAGAGCAGAGGGAGAGGAAACAGAGTTACAGCTGAAAATCAGAAGCAGAAGCCAAATCATTGGAAGAACAAAGACTGGATCATAAGCTCAGAGGGTGAAAGAAAATGCGACAATAAGTAAAATGTAAGGAGCCTGTTACAAGAGAGCTGAAAAAAAAAAAAATAAAGGCAAGAAATTTGAAGGACTTTCAATTGCACAGACTATGAAGAGCAAGTGGTCAAGGAGGGATGCATGGGCCTGGAGAAAGATCCAGTCTGTCTGGATAGGTATTTTTTAAGTACCCAGGTGGGTATTTTTTAAAATTCAACACCCCACCACCACCCTCCTGTTTCAAAAAACAGAGTTTATTATCTCAGGAGAAATAAGGTCCTCAGTATTGAGGGCTGCTGATTAACATAGCTGAGCAAATAAATATTTAAATCAAAATGCAATGTTTCCCCTCAAACTATTTTATGCATGTACAGAACAGCATTATATAAGAAGTCAGATGAGACTGTTGCAGTCCTTCCTCTTGGCTCTGTAATCTGTGAATATACTTGCAACACATGGCTGTTGTATTCCCACCTGTTCTCCAAAACTCTGCTCATGCCCACATTGCATACAAAATGGGGAAAAGCAACGCATACGTGAGCAGCAACTGCCTTCAATGCAATCTGCATGACATAAACATGACAGAGATGAGTTAAACACATGAATATACCATGCGAACTCCAAGCCTGTTTCTTCTATCCAGAGTTCAGAGCACCGACTCTTGGGGAACTGCCAGTTTGAAGAACATAGCTCATCTTCCTTGACTAGCCAAGCAGCAGGATTGGTGGAAATACAGGTTTCCTCTCCTCTAATGCATTCGTTATATAACTGCATCTCTGAATCTCCTGCAAAGTATACAAGCTTTAAGAGGTATACATTGGTACACCTCTTCTTTTTTAAACCAAATAATAAAAAATAAGAGGCTCATCATAACTGTGGACTTATACGTAGTAAGATCACATGACTTATTATGATACCTTTCCCAAAGAGACTGCCATCCAAGTAAGCTACGTGCTTTGTAGAATATTCTGTTCTGTTGGTCCAGTGAAGGGACAGATGCATACAAGACAGAATTTAACCCAATTGCCTTTTTTTTCTGACACCAAAGGCCATTGGCCGCCTTTCTTCTGTCGCCTAGGACTCATGGGCAACATCACACTGCATGATAAATGCAGCATGACCTGAAACACACAAATACAGTCTTCTAAAGCATCACCTGCAAACTCAGGTCACAAAAAGAAAGAGGAGGAAGAGACAGAGGAGGAGGAGAAGGAAGAGGGTTAGAATAATGTTACTAGAAACTTATTTTCTATTTTGGTGCATTGCGAAAGTTGTGGCTCAAAACTTAACATAGTTTTCTTATGAAATGTCACCTAAGATATTCAGAGGGCTACCTCTTGGAAAAAGAAAATACCCTGGACTACTGTAATCATTGGGGGCTGTCTAATGAGATGATTGTGAAGGCAATAATGACCACCAGCATCAAGCCCGTAGCATATTTTGTTGAAGCAGGCAACACCTTTCAAGTGCAGTCACTTTGTAAGAAATTGTTTTTACACACAGATAAAAAGTTTGGCTGTGGTAAACAAAGGAATGCATTTGGTATAGGGTAACTAATCACTGTAACAGACTGCTGCTAGCTGCAATACCAGCCCACTCTAAAAACAATAAACATATCCCTAAACTTGAGAAACTATCCACCTTTAAAAACAGCAATTCCTTGTCCTTCGAAAAAGATAAAAAACTCCCCCTCCAATATGTTGATAAGCCTGATAAGGTGAAGGCATTTATATTTAATTCCACAATATGATCTTTCCAGAAAGTGATAGTGTAGGTCAAAGGAATGGTATTTGTGAGACAGATTAAAATTAGAAAAGAATGTAGAGTTCAGATTTTAAATATAAAATCATTGGGATACTGTTAGAGGAAGTCGTGCCGAGGGAGAATTCAAAATTTCTTCAGTATTCTTCAGGTTCATCATAGCACATTGAATAAAAATCAAAGTATCCGTTCCTTAATCTTCCAGAAAGGATTAATAACCAAGGTAAGCAACGTGGAACAATATTAGTGTTCGTGTCTATGAATTTAGATAGAAATACAGAATGGTGGTATGACTAACTTCACTTATTTAGTGAGAGACAAAAAGAAAGGCTGGTAGCCCCTAGGTCAGCATCTCCAGCTACGCTTCGTGTGGGCAAGGGTCCATTCCCTTGCCTTGGAGGCAAAAGCATTTGTTCCCAAGCAGGTAGTTCTTATTTTCCAGTGTAAACTTAGGTACAGCCACTATGTAGCTTACTCTGTGTGTAGCACTTCATTATTATTTTTCCCATATTGCCATCAATACAAAAAAATCAGTCTCCTTGTACCCTATGCCTGGAACAGCCTTAGCCTCTCTATTTGCAAGCAATGGGAAGCTCATCTCAAGATCATAAAATGGCATATTTGATTCAGAATAAATGACAGCATGTGGATGACTGATTTCATATGAGAAGCCATAAAACATAAGCCAAGCAGCTTTTCTCAGAGGAATCCCGTTCTAAACAGGGAGAGCCGATTCATGAGTTTGCTTCCTTTTAACTTAATCACTCAAAGTGTTAAAAGAACATCATGTTTTTAAAACCATGAAGAATTCAGTTACATCTACATGACATTTTCTGTACTGTCATTATCTTATTCTGCCCACACTTGGAGTTAGCTAGAAGCAAGTGAGCTCTGAATGAAAGCTAGGCAAGCCATGCTTGCATAAAGCTGGGCCCAAGCTGATAAGCCTTGCTGAGAACCAAGTTTTTTTGTTGCTGTAGATTGGCAACATGGCTATGTAGCTTCCAATAAGGCCATAGCATTGGTGAAGTAAGCAAGTGTTTGCCTGGGGAACGTGTAGACGTATTCATGGAAGCAAAAGAGAGGTTTTAGTTCATTACAAACAATAGACCTAGTGCCTGTGCCGCAGCCAGCCCCGGTGTACCAGCCAGCACAGTCAATCTGCTGACAATAAGGAGGCACCAACTAATCCTTCTACGTCATGTCTCAGGGAGCACGGAGCCATATGACAGCTTCCAGAGTCACAGCCCCGTCCCTGGTCTGCTCCGAGACAGCCCAGCTGCACCCCACCGCTGCTGCAGGGGACTGCTATAAAGCTAACAATTGGCTTATGATTAGTCTTAATTTTCCCTTACCAGCCATAGCTTTGGTCTCCTCTTTTACAAATATTGGAATTAAGATGATGTGAATGCTTAGTAATCCTGATTTACAATAATGACATATTATCCATTCCTAATTGCTATTCAAACCTAATTGTCTCCTTGGAGCACATACCTGATTAAAACGGGTTTTAAAGGCAAGAACCAGAGCAACTGCTTGGGATCTCAGACCACTGAGGACAGGGCAGAAGAAGGTCCACCAAAGTCAGAGGACATAGCAGTGTGGGACAGCAGAGTGCAGTTTGAAGAGATTTTACTGTGCCTCTGTTTCTGCCTGGAAGCTCCATAGCTGTAACACCAGCTCTGCATCTGACGTTAAAAAAAAAAAAACAAGTCGCTCTGGAGTGTGAGACACCACATGTCAGAAGTGTACTGTGAAACATATGTTCATGTTTTCCCTTTAAGACAGAGTATTTCACATTTCATTTTTTATATATACTTTAGATTACAGATGAATCTATTGTACCAAAATATTGGCAGCTGCTTCCCAACATGGGAGACTGCCTTCCGTGTTCAGCGAGCCCTCCGTGCTTTTGATTATAAAACATTTCAGCAGGCTTGTACATTGATATTTGTTACCTGTATGGTTTGCATAAGAGACATGTAAACAGCCCAGTCAATAATATCAGCTCCGATTGACTGGCTATTTCTACCCTGAAATAGGAATGTCAAGCTTCAATTGATTCACATTCATGCGCTGTGTAAACATAATTTAAAATTAACACATACACGTTAGAGCACATGCTACTATGACCACGTGGAGTAACCCGAGGGATGCACCGCAGCACAAAGCTGGTGTACTAGACAGAAGTAGTCAATAAAATGACAGGTATAATTTGCTACCTAAATATCCCCAAAACTCCAACCGCTGCTGGCTGCTATGAGGCTATGGTCCATTCTTGTGCTAGCACCAGTAGCTCCCTGTAAGCCACCAGAGGGGCAGGAAGAGAGCGTACAAAGATGGCTAACCAAGGTGGGGCTGCCCAGGAGGAGGAGCTGTAGCTGCAGCTAGAAGTCCAAGAAAAGAGTGCCTGGAAAAAAGGGATGTTCCTGGTCCCAAAATACCTCTCTCTTCCTCTACAGCACATTGATGAAACAGACTCCCACCTACCTCTCACAACTGATTAGAAAACGAAACAGCTTACATGACATGGTCTAAATAATTTGTAGAATCATAGAGTATCTCAAGCTGGAAGGGACCCATAAGGATCCTTGAGCCCAACTCGCCGCTCCTCGCAGGACTACCTGAAACTAAACCATGTGACTAAGAATATTGTCCGGGTGCTCCTTGAACTCTGACAGGCTTGGTGCCACGACCATTTCCTTGGGGAACCTGTTTCAGTGACTGCTCACTCTCTCAATGAAAAAATCTTTTCCTAACGTCCCATCTGAAAATGCCCCTGATGCAGCTTCATTCCAGTTCCTCATATCCTGTCACTAGGCACCAGAGAGAGGAGATCAGCACCTCCTCCTCCACTGCCTCCTTTGAGGAAGTTGTAAATGGCAAGGAGGTCACCCTTCAGCCTTCTTTTCTCCAAGCTGAATGAACCACGTGACCTCAGCCACTCCTTGCCCTTGAGAACTTTCACCATTTTGGTCACCCTCCTCTGGACACACTCTCATAGTTTAATGTCCTTGTAATACTGAGGCACCAAAACTACACACAGTACTCGAGGCGAAGATGCACCAGTGCAGTGCAGAGTGGGACAATCACCTCCCTCAACCAGCTGGCTATACTGTGCCTGATGTACTCCAGGAGATGGTTGGCCCTTTTGGCTTCCAGGGCACACTGTTGACTTATATTCAGTGCCATGAACCCAAACCCCCAGGGTACCATGGGGCTGCTCTCCAGCCTCTCATTCCTCAGTTTGTACACAGAACCAGGATTACCTCATCCCAAGTGGAGAATCCAGCATTTGCTCCTGTTGCATTTCATACGCTTGGCGTTTGCCCAGCTCTCTCTGTAAGGACTCTCTACCCTCAAGGAAATCCATTATTGGCAAACTTACTGCTATGTGATCCCTTCTTTACATATGGTCATCTGAGATGTAGCAATTTTCTCAAAGAAACAGAGGAAAACTGGCTGAGCAGTGCAGTCCTGAGTTAACCAGTCCTTAAGCACCCACATGCATTTCCGAACATCCAGGGCACTTTTCAGCACCTGTGCCATCCAGTGATTCATGGCTCTCCCTTTGCAAAGCTTTGATGTACTTACCTCAGTAACCTGAGCTGGACAAAACACCCAGAAGATGGTTTTCTACCAGTTTAAATCCTTGCCTGTTACACGGGCAGCCTGGAGTTGGCTGTCCTGGCCCTCATCCTTCCTCTGCTGCCTTGGCAGTGAGCTCCCCAACCTCTGTGTTCACAAGGTGGCCCAAGGAGGGATGCAGCAGAACAAACAGCCAATGTTTAGTGATACAAAGAGGTAAAAAGACCCAACATAGTTCTCTTTTTACTAAGCTACTATCAATTAACTGTAGGGATGGGAGGGAGGAGGCAAAAATCTCATGCTCTTAGAGACAATAGATAAAATTAAATCCTTTCTGCAGGGGGTCACTAAAACCTATTTGGTACTGACACCCATTGTGAATCACAGGATAGTCACTAAGAGCTGTAGGAAGAATAGATTTCTTCCTAGTCCTGGGGTGCAACAAAAAATAACACTTTAAAAAATCGGGATACTATTCACAAAGTCCTCTAGAGTTTTCTACGTCTCTTTCAGTACCACCACAAACCCTCTAACAAGATTTTCCAGCTATTTTCTTACCTGGGTTTGCTTGCCCATAAAAAAAAACAAACAAAGAAAAACCAGAGTAAACTGCCCAGCACAAACATTACCTTTATAATCACAGTCTGTATGAAAACAAAAACCAAACCAAACAAAAACCCCCAAAACTAAGCAGCAAGTTCTTTCAGCAGAAGAAAAAAAAGGCATTTCAGCTGTCTTCTTCTCAAGTCAGGACTAGACCCTGGTCCTGCAGCTCCCCAGTTCCACAAACAAGTTTCACTGACACTCTCCACTGGTGATGAGAGGGACCATATTTCATCCACCAGCACCCTGATGCTGTAAGATCTCCGTGCCCTACATTTTTATCTACTTAGGGCTCATCATCTAATGTTTTCAAGGAAAAAAAATGAAGCTCAATGATGAGAAGAAAAAGATACCATAGAGCAGCTGCAGTCCTAATTGGCTGAAGGGCTAACAAATGACCTAATATTCTTCTAGCTAGGATTTATCCAGCTGCTCACTGTTCTGATTAAATACCACTAATCCATCAGATGAAAATTGCTTCGCTGGTTCAAGAAATAAATTTACCTGTTTCTTAATTTTTCTTTAATTTTATTATTAGAAGATAAAGCTCCGCTTCTCTAAATCTAGTGTTTGTTCTACGTTATTCATGGATAATTTAATAAATTAACACACAAACCTACTCCCATCGAGCTCTCTTATGAAACTGCTACTTCTGACCTTTATTTAAAGCTGTGAATTAAAACACGGCACAAGATGAACCAGTAAAACTCCCAGACTTCTCTGTCAGTGAGTGTATTTCATACAAGCTACAGGATTTTTTGTGTTTGACCTCTGAAATAGGAAGCTACCACAGTTATAATTAACATTTGATTGGTCACAACATACATGTACCATTGTCCCACTTCCGATAAATGCTTTGCATTCTAAGATAAATACACCCAATTAAATTGTAATCAATATTATTTTTTGAAGAGATTTGGTCCACATCATCAGAACTAATACAAAAGGAATGTTAAAAATGATTGAACTTTGACAGTCCTCACCTTAATTCAGTTCTCCCTCCTTGATTCAACTTCTGAGCATCCTGCCCTTAAGCCCTGGCTGGCAGACAGGATCCCTTGCCCCTGAACACCTCAGTGTGAACGCACCAGCCACCGAGCACCATCTTTTGGTATTCTGCTACCTCAGTAATGGAGCATTTGCCATCTCATCACCAGCTTTGTCTTTCTCGTACTGAGAGAATAATGATTCAAAGCTCTGAGTGTGCGGCTATCAAAAGAACTGAAACCTTTAGTATCAGCTAATGTACTCCAGTATATTGTACATCTTTGGTTAATGTCACTGTGCTTACACAAACACTATGGGTCTAGGGCTAGTAAACATCACTTGAACTACTAAGTCCTGCTAGCAAAATACATACTAAAAAAAGAGACAAAAAAAGGAGAGAGAGAAAGGGAGAAAGCAGAGAAAAAGAACAGTACAGGAACTTCCACTTAGAGGAGAAACTTGTTATCAATCCACTTAATGAGCAGAATGTTCCTTTTCCAGCGACATTTGTAAAAGCCAATTTCCAACACTGTCTTTTCACACTGAAATATGTGACACGTCTTCCCTATAAAGGCATTTATGAGCTTAGCATGCAATCAAACAAAAAAATATTCACCGTGGCAGCATTTTCTTTCCTGCGTTGCCCAAGTGGCCTCCATCAATCTCATGTTTCACTCCTGCTCCATGTGGTTGAGGCTATGTTTGAGGACCTTGCTCCCCATCAGTGCAGAGACTGCTATGGCTTCAGCACCAGGACAGCTTCACTTTCGAAACCAGGAAAGAAAATGGAAATACTGGAAGGTTTTTCAGACGAGACTGCTGAACTGAACCCTTAGAATAAACAAAAGGTCAAAGACTGAAGAGTTTATGAATGTGAGATCCAATTTCCAAGTCCCTCTTCATTTGTAATACACAATGAGCTACCAGAGAAATGAAAGAGTAATCAAAGCTCTACTGTGACTTGTATCTCACCAGATGGCAATATCAGAAATAGCCTTTACAAGATCTAACAGGCCAGAGAGAAGATCAAATTTTGGTGGCGCGCTGTTTGCTGGACCTGACAGAGTACCTTTTACAAGGTGCATGTCTCAGCATTAGAAGAGTTCACTGTTTTGCTCCATTGGAATGAATAACCACAAACTACACGCTTGTTTCTAAGTATACAAATAATCAAAAGAATGAAAGAAATTAGTATCAATATGTTTACTCTTAAATTTAATTTATATTCTTGTGGATGAGTCAAGAACGCGTGTTTTGGAAAAAACCCTGCCACCTTGCTTGGTCTGATTTCCCCATCTGCTCAAAAACGAAGGCGAAAAATAGAAGATAACATTAACAAAAGGTGCAAGCGCTATATGTTAAGTGCAAGTGAATATTATTACTAAAAGAGCTGTGCATAGATATGGTCCTTCAGCAAGAAACTTAGACTTAAGCAACCCGTCTCACCTCAGGGACCCAATCACCAGCCATGGGTTCATTTCAACATTTTTGACATTTGTTCCTTAACTCTCTCTGACATCCGGAAGCCCCTTGGGACTGAGTCCTCCCGGCAGAACAGGAGAGCCAGCAGTATTTCCAGGGAATGGCTCTCTCCTGAGTAGAGCGAGCATTTCCTAGTGCTAATATTAGTGGTAGTCAGACCCCTGCTAAGCTCACTCCCCATTTTCATCTTGAAGCTTACATGAAACCTGTGCTCTGTATAAGGTGCTGAGAAGCTGATCTAAAAAGAAACGTCAAGACTTTTACCATCATAAGAAACAGAGGCTCATACAATTGTGATCATTAAACCTCCTCAGTCAAATGAAGCAGGAAAAAAAAAACCAAAATCTAAAGGTTTTAGTAAACACATCTGAATTTGCCGTCTTGGATAACTGAGTACTGCAATCAAGTGCCAAGTATAGATTAATACACACTTACATGCTCCTAATTTACTGGTTTCAATAAATCCAATATAACAAAATTGACAGATGCTGTTTTACCTACTCGAGTGATTCATGAAGGGCTTGAAACTGTAACACTGCAGCAAGATACGCCATCTGTGCTAGGGTTTGGTTTGGTTTGGTTTTATTTAAATAAGAACTGACTGGCTGAAGAGCGGTGGCAGCGCGTGATTTGCCTAGCGCAAAATAAGAAGATTGCAACCTTTACCTATGGAGGCAAGAGAATTACTGGACTTGGCTACTCTTTGGCTACTCTATCCATTGCCTACCCAGATTTATTTTGCAAGTGCTGAAAACAAAGAAAAATAGATCAAAGAAATCATTGAAATTTAAAGCAAAATTGGATATTTTTTCATGTTTCCTTTTAAAATTACTTGGCATCCATTCTTAATGACAGCATTAGCAGCAAGTAATAAAAAGTCAGCAGGATCTACACATGGATAAATAACAACACACTAATGATAATTACATAAACCTTCTGTGTGGTGACATGTGGGTCAGGAATTGAATTTTCAACTCTCAGATTAAATCATCTATCAGGTCCCCGCATCATCAATAACAAATGTCACTTGTAGGTTTCATTCTCTCAGGCTCAGAGTGCTCGCATAGTTCTGTTTGTTAACATCCAATAAAAGATTGTGTTTCCAGGCCAAATCTTGATGCCTAACGGTCCCCAGTGGGAGTGTTGATTGCAAAAGGGTAGCAACATCTGAGTTTCAAAGAAAGAGCTTATTTCAGGAGCCTAGAATGTAATTTCTACTTTACATTTAGGCATTTAGAAGGACCTTTCTGATAAAGAAAGGATCAACTTAAACACGTGTTATATATAACCATATATACTGGCACAACGGCCTTGCTGAAACGGGACCTTTTTTTAAACAGGTGACTTTAACAGTGAAGATTTAATGACTGAGCAAATAGTTTCTGAAGTTCTGAGATCAAGCCAAATAGGGAATGCTTGAAATGAAGTGGTAAGGTTGCCTTTAGTTTCAGAGAAAAAAAAAAAAACACTTTTATTTTGTTTTTACATAATGAGCAAGAAGCAGCAGAAAGAAACCATGAGACACAAGACCTACTTGTGGGCTCACAAAATAAATAGGGAATGAGCATAATCCACAGAAAAACAAGGCAAGATTACACTGACTGGGGGAGAGAAGAAATGTTTAAGATGAACCCGGGCAAGAGGAAGAAAAGTGGGTAAATTGTTTGTTTTCTCATTCATGTTCTCTCCTCCCCCCACCCCCCATACCTGAATCAGTGTTAATTGGCAGTAAATAAAATCAAGTAAAAATTCCTCTAGTTGAGACTGTTCTGCCCATGACACCTGTGTCTTCTCTGTTATAATTGTTGAAATAGAACAGATCTAGTGAAATGTCCTGTCAAGCTTGACTTAAAAATTTACAATGGATGATGGAGAATCTGTCCAACCCCTGACTCTTCAGGGCCTCTTTACCATTTATCAGTTTCCTGTCATTGTTAAAAATGTAGCTTTTAAATTGCACAGTTTAGCTTCCAACCAATAGATTTTGTTACACCTTCAACAAAGAGTGAGCTATTAATAATCCATGTTCAAGTCACTTTTTTACCTTCAGTATTTAGAGACAATGAACCTTCAGAGTCTTTTGTCTTCAGATTTTCTAATTTTTTCCCTACCATTATCTGGCAGTTTCTTACCAACGTTTCAATGTTATTCATTAGTTGTGGATGCCTGAACTAGTGGGTTTTAGCAGCAGATGCACAAAAGCCAAAAAAAGATGTAATAAAAGGTCTACATTCCAAATTAAATCTAAACAGGATTGTCTACTGCCAACAAAAGATACACTAATTTGTTAAACTTAGTCTATTAAATTTGATGATTACCCATGGAGGGGTAATACATTTAACTCAGCCTTTGTGTTTGAATTTTACCTT
The DNA here is from genome assembly GCA_013400335.1 of Eurystomus gularis. Lineage (NCBI taxonomy): Eukaryota > Metazoa > Chordata > Aves > Coraciiformes > Coraciidae > Eurystomus > Eurystomus gularis. The sequence continues at coordinate 62,147 of VZZY01019329.1, forward strand.
GGGCCAATATTTGCTGTGTTAGTTTGGTAGCTGTTACTCAATTTTCGTGGAGAAAACACCAGTTTCCTTTCACAGATAGTGTAGGTACATGAACAGTGGTGAAACCATCGTTTCCTGAAAGTCAAGTTACATTTTTGGAATTTCAGTATGATTTTCAGAAAGGAAAAACTATAAATAGGGTTAATTACATATCAAAGTGTAATATGCATTTGAAGTTAAATAATGGGGAAATGTAGCCAGGTGAATATTTCAGACAAAATGAGAAGCATTAGCATTTTCTTCCCAGAATAACCTGTCCACTTTTTTAAAATTAAATTAGCTATATTAAGTATGTAGAGATCATTAATATCATGAAAGAGAACGCATGAAATCAAAGTCCAACAGAACACCTCTCACCTCTTGGATTTTCTTGACAAGGTTAGAACTCCATCAGGTTAGCTTCTGATTTTGAGAAGTTATTTTTATTCTGAAATCCTAATGCCAGATGTCTTAATAGACTTGAGAAGCCAAAGTTAGACTCCTTAACATGGACTAGAGGAAGCCAGGTGATTAGCCAAACAAAAGGTTGTTTCATACATCTGCACTGCCGCTTAAATAACTTCACTGAGTCCAGTCACCTCCCCCAAAGCAATGACAAGGCATCAAAGAGAGGAAGAAATGGAGGATGCTTGCCACATTCAGCACTGCTTCAGGAGAGGCAGCTCTAGATTTATGAACAATTACATCTGCATGGCTAAAGGAATTTTAAATTAATTCAACCTTAAAGTTCTCTGCCTTTGTGCTACTTTAGAGCAAGTTTTACTGGACTATACAGCTGTCTGAACTGTGGATTGATTTTCACTTTTAACAATAAAATCCTACACAAACATTTTTTACAAGCATTATTCAGGTTAACTTCACTTGTACACAGTATATACTGTGTTCAAACTGATTATTTTTTACCAGAAATGTCACCTAGGCTCTACCCATAGTTACCTCTTAAGCATACCGAGCAAATAGTGGAATCCTGCTCATCAAATGTCCTCATCAAGTGTTTTCAGAAGCCAAAGTGATCGTTTCAACTCTTTAGCAAATCAAGATTTCCTTTCAATGGAAAAAAACCAAAACAAACAAACCAAAAAACAGGCAGAAAAATCACAGGTGAGGCTGATGCATGACTCTAGTATGGAATTAGGACATGGACAGGGTGTGTATTCATACATGAGTTGCACTGCAACCAGTAATTTAGACGTAAATCTTGGTCACCAAGATTGATAGATCAGTTAACACCCAGGAGAGCAGCTCCATTGCTGTATATAACTTGAATAACAGAGTCCTAAGGAAAGCCAGAGACACTATGAACAGGATGTTCATCATTAGAAGCTTCCTTTTTCACTCCTCACTGAATGTTCTTTCAGCAGAAAGTGGTGGGACCATGCTTTCACACATCGCAATAAGCCAAGAATAAGAAGTATTATGTTTGGACTTGTGAGGCTGCATAAACTGTTTTGGGTTTTTTCCCAGTTTGTAAATGAGAAGCAAACAGAAGAAGGATATTGAAAAGCCAAATAGTGAAAAATAGGAGACAACAATAATAGTTAATAACTAGCACTATTATTACTTATAAATATGATTAACTAATAGGGACAAGAATAATACTATTTTCTTTATCATAATAAAGTTTTAGTTTAGTGTTAGAAGGGCTTTTTTTATTCCCCCACCATTTTTTCTATGTATTTTTCCACCTGACAGTTCCGGGGACACAATTGCAGAAATCAAACACAGCTGGAATGTGGTTTTTATGCACTGTCATATACTGAGGAGTCCTATTCATGGATGAGAACCCAGTAAAAAGTCAAAAATAAGTATAAAAGGATGGTTCTTATGTTAGAAAGACGAAATTAGGAAAAAAAAGGATAAGACCCTGATCCTTTTCACAGAGTTGCTCCTTGTTTACCCATGCAGACCTGCTGGCTTTGCTTGATTTCTTAATTGTAAGGATGGACCATTCTTGAGCTCATAGTAAGTCATGCTTGGAAACTAGCCAGGTCTCCTGAACCCTTCTTTTCCCCAAGGCTGTATCCCATGGGATTCTCCTAAGCAGATCCTTGGACTTGTGGATGTATAAAAGAATCACCATTTAAAACACGTCAAGTTTGGTCTCCATTATCCTTTGGAGGTGAACATCATCGTGAAATGAGGACTTGCCTCAAAGACCAAACACTCCCTTGATCCCTCAAAATGTCAGCAGCCAACAAGCGTTGAGCAATTAAACTCTGAGAAACCAAAAGAATTAGAGCAAAGGCAGCAGATAGCACCACTGGACAAGTGAGAGCAGTAAAATGAGAAGGAAAGAGCAGATACTTTTCTAACCTTCTGACTGTAGCTAGAGAAAGACTACATTTGTGAGGCAGAGGAGAGACAGTGAAAAAGTGAGTGTGCTTACACTATAAGTGTTCTTACCTGGGGAAAAATCCAATAGTGATATTTTTCAGAAGACAATGAAAATTTCAAAATGTTTAATAAAAATTGGAGAAGGGAAATCTCTAGTAGAGCTCTCAATTTTTCTTTCAACTTTCTGTGATGTAATTTCTGGCTTTAAGAAGTAGAGTTAACTAACACAGCGTATTTAGAGAGAGGAAAAGAACCAGATTATACTGGAACAGAGTTCAGGTGATAGATGCGCAATGCTGAGGCTGACAACATAAGCAAGCCACCTCTGTATTTTCCTCTTGAGGGCATAAGCGTGCTAAGCTGCTGAATGAGAAAAACTACTGAGAGACACATAAGGAGATCATGAATAAAATCTGGAACTATGTTAGTCTTACCCTTGGAGCTTTTCAACAAAGCACAGTTGCACATGATAGAAGGAAGCATACATCCTTACAATCAAGCTAAAAATTTCCTTTGCACAGGCTCAGCCCCATTCTTAGGGTTATGATGCTGTTGCCTGAGACTTTTAGGCTAAAAGTGTGTCTATAGTGCACATGCAGCAAGTCCAATATGCCCAGAATCCATCAAATTTACTGATGACTGAAGTATGACCGTGAAAGTAATGCACCTCAAACTCCTTGTACACTTGTACCTTCACACCTCACCTGCGCAACTCATGTACATGAAATAAATCTTATACATCAATAGACACCTTGGCTACATTTATGATTGTAAATTAAGACGTCTCCAGGACCTTTGCCAGGATTTAAACCTGATCATGCCACTAATACACTGTAGGAATAGCCTCTGCTGAGGTTCTGGCCTCTGCCGAGGTTCTGGCCTCTGCCGAGAAGCACCATTTCAGGAAAGTCTAGAGGCTGGCTCTGCCACTTGGCATCAGAGCTCACAAGCATTCCCAGGCACAGGTGACTCAGTAGCTTAAACAGAGCCAGGATGACCTACTGAACAGCAAGAAATTTTTGGCAAGGTCCTCCTATCTACTAGGGTACTACTTTTCAGCAGCGTCTACGCTTCTGGGGCTAAACAATTGCAGTTGCTCTATCATCCAGTGACCTCTCCCTAGCAGAGAAGGAGGACCCCAAAGGAGAGGAGATTCATGGGTTGAAATGAAAACAGACCTAACGAAACAGCAAAACTAATATTAATGCCAATATAAAATAGACAAAGTTACACTCAGCCCAACGAATGCGTGGTGGTCACAATAAACAAGAAAACAGTCCTCAGGAGCAGGATGATGAGCAAGCCACTCCACAGACGGGGAAAAGCAAGGTGAGAAAGAAAAGGAGGATCAGGAGAAACCCCTGTTCTCAACAAACTTCCTCCTTTATATTGAGTGTGAGGTTTATGGGATGGGATACACCTGTAGCCAGCCTGGGGCAGCTGCCCTGCTGACTCTGAGCTGCTAACAGCCTGCAGGCCATGGCAGGCCCAGGACAAGTAGAAAAAGAGGACTTTGGCATGTATGCTCTGTAACTAGGATGTAATTTACGTGCATAACATGACCAAATGCATATGTAATTAAGAAGTAATGTTGATTAAGAGCACCCATGTACTTTGGGACAGTTCATGTGCTTGTGCTGTGTAATGCAGTTGCATTCCCAGGTACTTCAGTGTGAACACTGTGAATTCATGCATCTCTCAGTGGGAGGATGAGTATAATGTTAATAACTTTGAGGGTGTAAACAGGCAGGCAACTAAATAGTAATAATTTAAAAATATAAGAAGAGATTATTGTGTAAAACCTAGTAATCAATAGAATCATAGAATGGTGTGGGTTGGAAGGGACCTCAAAAATCATCTAGTTCCAACCCCCTGCCATGGCAGTGACACCTCCCGCTAGACCAGGTTGCTCAAGGCCCCATCCAACCTGGCCTTGAACACCTCCAGGGATGGAGCATCCACAACCCCCCTGGGCAACCTGTGCCAGTGTCTCAGCACCCTCAGAGTGAAAAACTTCTTCCTTACATCTAATGTAAATCTCCCCTCATCCAATTTAAAGCCATTACCTCTCATCCTATCACAACAAACCCTTGTAAAAAATCCCTTCCCAGGTTTCTTGTAAACCTTTTGTATTAATTTATTAATAAACCCCTCAACAGAGGTTTATAAATTATTTTAAGCCATAGTTAATGTACTTCTCTATGCCATTGATCTTCAGTGTAAGAAACTTGATGGGTGTAAACCCCATACACTTGTACAAGCAGCAGAAGGATTATTTTTGAGGCACAAATAAGAACTCTTTACTTTCCTAAGTGCCTGATTAGCATTTATTTTCTTTTACACTCCTCCATCTGCCAAAGCTGAGACCTGTCCTGCTTGGTAGAATGACAGAGAATTTATTTATTTTCCGCAACAGCCGCTTCTTGGCGAAGTGACAGGGGGCATTACTGCACCGGGCTGATAGCGGCAGCCACAGCGTGGGGGCTGCTGAGCTTTGGTTGGATGTTCAAACCTGGGGTCCTTCTGCATATGCATGTCAGCTCCAAACAAATCTCAATCGATTCTAAGCAAAAAAAACCCATCAAAACATAAATAACGCCAGAGGGTTTCTTTCTTTTCTGTGTACGTGCTTTGAATGTGACTGTCCCCCAAACAAGAGGTTTTGCTTCATGCACTTGTAATGCCTATGCACAAGGTGGCCACCTATTAATGTTAGAAGAAATAGCTTCTTGCTCCTTGACAAATGATAAAGATCTTTACACAGGTAAAACAAACATTACATTGATCTAAATTCCTGTCGTTGTAACTGGTACCCGTTTCTACTTTGTAATGCTGGAGGAAATAACTACAATCTGTATAGCCATGGAAAATCAGTCAAAAAATACTAAATTTTACAAAATGTGTAGCTAAGTAAGGAAGTGCAGCTAATTTTAATACACTGTTAATGACAGGTGAGTTAGTCCTTTGGAATTATTTTTGTACAGTGTCTAAAAGAGATTTAATCTACTAGGCTCTCCAGGTTTTAGATGATACAGACATTATGCTCATTATTACTTTATTGTTTTACTATAGTTAGTATTTCAGTCAATTTTCTGATATTCAGTTCTTTTTTTTTAGGATTAGCTTTAGTTTGATAAAAGCATATCCTGTATCAAAGTACTGTTTTCTTCATAACTAGTCTTTATGATCTTAATGCCATAGTTTATCTCTTGTATACTGTATCTTATTGACATTGAAGATCTTGAAATCCATTTGATGTTTTAATTTTTAGAACTTAATAATGGTTGGTAGCTATTTTAATATTTAGCTTAAAATTACTTTATGGGCTTGGATTGTTCAGAGAGTTTTCTTGTGTTTCTTTTTTTGGTTCAACCAAAGTTTTGAAGAAGTCAAATTTACTGCAGAGAAGTGGTAAGTAGAGCCAGAGGACAACTTTAATAACGCTTCCTCTTCATGAGCACGTCTTTCCTCGAGGAAAGGTAGTACACAGAAAGTGGTAACTTCTGGTACAAGCATGAAGGGCTAAAATCAGAAAGGCCAAGCACAAAACTAGGTTTAACCAGCAAAAGACATAAAAACAACAGAAAAAGTCACTCTTGAAATGCATCAGCAGTAAGAGGAACATCAGGGTGCCAGCTGGTCAGCTACTTAGTGGAGAAGGATATCCATCCCTAAAAATGTTGTCTACAATCGGATAATTAACACAGTTGGGACCAGAGATAAAAGGGCACTATCTCAACCTTAAATAGGTCAGAGAGCACTAGTATGAGCTATAGGTTTTAAACTAACCTGCCATAATGGCCTTCATCCGGTAACACTTGAAGGGGTGGCTGCTTCAGTCATCGGGCCGTCAGGAGTTATCTTCCAGAACTTGTGAAAATGGGTGATGCAAGGAAGACTGGGGAAGGATTAACATAATAACCCCCTAGATTTCAAAAGAGGAGTGAGGTGAATGAGTATCATCAGCTTCATTTCACTCTCTGGAAAAATGTTAGCACAAGTTAATGGTTTATATGTGCCCTCAGAGATAAAAAGTACACCAGCTATGGTCATCATGAATTTGTCAAGAAGAAGCTGGGTCAGCCCAGTCTAACTTACCTCCACGACAGAGTAATAGGCAGTGTGGACTGAGGACCAGTAGATCTCAGTAAAGCTTTTAGCACTACTTCCTTGACATTTTCATAATTAAACCAGAAAAATATGGTCTAGACAAAACTGTTACCTAGTTAGTCAAAAGTGGGTGGAAAACCACTTCCACGCAGTCATAGTGGCAACCATAGCACAGAATTTGTTCTGGCATGGCTCCAGTTCCATCCAGCATTTTAGTCAATGAGATGGGTGATGAGACAGTTCTGAGCAGGAGGCTGAGCTCCATGACCTACGGAGGGCCCTTCCGCAGGAATTATCCTGTGATACCGTGGTCCTGTTTTTCTGAATTTGCAGACACTTACCTGGGCAACACCATTAGCTTGTTGACAGTTAAGACTGGAATTTAAGATGATCAGGACAAGTTCAAGTTATGATTTAAAAGCTTAGGATAGCACTAAGTGCTGAATATTCTGTACTTAGAAACAATTCATTACTCAAATGCAGGATAAGGATGAAGCAGCTAAAAGCAGTTTTGCTGTGGAGGATGGAGGGGTTACTGGGGCTGACCTGAACGTGAATCAAACAGGCCATGGACAAACCAAACACTGTTCTGGGACACAGGAGCAGAATTTTAGCCTTTATGGAATGCAAACCAGTCCTACCCCTCTGCTGGCCTCAACTCAGATAATGAAGTCACTCTTGGGAACTGAACAGCAAAAACGATTTGAACTAACCGAAGAGAGCCCACAGAAGATCGATGAAAGCGAGAGGAGGTTGGAGAACATGACCTATAAAGAAAGTCTGAATATTAGGATTGTTTAGCTTAAACAATGGAAAACCAAGAGAGACAAATCAACAGCCCAACTATCTAATAGAATGCTGGGAAGAGGAAAGGAAAAAGTTATTTTCCGTGTCTGTGAAGCATAGATAAGACTGAATGGGCTTAGAGAGCAGCAAGGAAGATTCAGGTTAAACATTAGGATAAACTCACTAATTGTGAGAACAGCGAACTGCTGAAAGAAACGGTCTGAGGAGGCCCACGGGGTGGGTGGGACAGATCACCCTCAGCACCAGGCTGAGCTTGCTGGGGAACAGCAGGGACAAGCTGGCCTTCAGATTTCTGGCAATCTTCTTTTCAGTTTCTATAATATACGAGTAAAATCAGCCTTCTTTTTGCAGCACCAGAAATATGACAGTATTTAATCCCAATTTAAGCATACCTCATAGCTCATTTTCCTAATGCCTTATTCTTTTCCATAGTCCTCAAATATAATCTTTTTTTTTTTAACCACAATCATCTGATGCCAGAACGAACCCCTTGTGACTGACACCTCACATCTTTTTTTTTTTTTTTATTCCTCCCAAGTGTTATTTCATTTTCCGCCTAAGTCTCTAGAAATCCTTTTTAATTAAATATTCAGGTCCCAATGGCAGCAGCTTACATATCATACCTCTTTACTGTCACCTACACACTTCATGAAGACCTTGATATTATTTCTCTGAAAATTTAGAAGATGCAGAATGGAGAAGGTCTGTTCCTCAAGTCCAGTAACACTTTACAATGAGCTGTGAATCCCATGGCTGTTTGCACTGCCCTTTCATTTGGTTTTCAAGGAACCCAAAAGACAAATGCAGATTTTCCCCACCCAGATTAATTTGTTCTAAGTAGCATGAAATAGGTGACACTGAATGTATTTCCAGATTACTTTTTGAACTATCCCTTTCTTGTGCTGATTCAGCCATCATCATTTTACCCTGCCATCAGTTCCCTGATCACACAGGCCAACACTGAACTCGGCAACATCTCCTCACAAGTCTTCTTTCAGACAGTCCTGCCAGAGGTTCCTGTGGGCCCAGCTCCTCCAGTGCCCACTGTGGTGCCACCATCGCCTGCTGGACACAACAGACAGAGATGGCTCCTCAGTGGCCCTTCACATGGAAGGACACCACTGAGAGAGCTCAGCAAGATGCAACCAGCCCCAACAGAAGCCACACCCAACAGGAAGCTCCTCCAACTGATCGGCTCCTGGTTAAAGTAGCCCTGGCCTCACCCACCACCCCAACCACAACCACCTGGGTGAGGGCAGAGCCACAGAGACACAGGTGGGCCAGGTTCTGCCTCTGGAACATGAAGCCAATAGGAAAAACAAAACATTCTGCTGGGTTGTGACTCATTCACAGGTCACCTCCAGCTTGGGGCTCACAACTCAGGCCCCAGCACTTCACCCACAGAGTGAAGAATTTAAACCAGCCTTGCCTGGTAATGCAAGCAAGGACTTTTAGAATCAGGAAACTAAAGTAAGGCTCTGAAATTCCTATTGTAAGAAACCAAAACAACAACCCTTAATTTGAAAAATGCCAAGCATACAGTAACTTAAATTTCCTAACTAGAAAGACTGTAAAACACCTTCAAACAGCAGTTTTTAAAAACCTAGCCATTAAGTTTTGTGATTTTATACTATCAACTAACTGTGGATATGTTTTTCCTTAAATATTTACGTTTCTCTCTCAACTTAGAGCCACAGAAGATTCTTAATATTTGAAAATCTACCCAGGTACTGAAATTTTAAAGCAATTGACAGGATCAGTTGTTCCAAAAACATAACTAAACTTCTTTTTCACAAGTTTTATGCTGACTGTCTCCTTATCCATGCTTCTTTTCAGTGACAGGCTATCTGTGTTGGCCATGTTTTCCTAATACTCTGCGGACATTTATTTGGACTTGTTGAACTGTAAATGCTCACTTCTGGCTCGAAGCCAGGACTAGGGTCTTTTCTGGCTGCTATGGGTCAGCTCCCACTCATTAAAAAATCCAAAGCTTGGACTTTTCCACTCAATGAGGAAGTCAAGGATTTTCACAGCTAATTTTATTCTCTTTCCCAAAGACTCCACGTCATTCTGCACAATGCACCAATAAATGGGTGAAGGGTGGGACACTGTGTACCTGTCTCTCCACCTTCACCTAGATTCTCTCCTTTAAAAGCCAGAAATGCACACAGCAGTAGCAAAGGTTCTGCGTGATGGTTCTGACAAACTCTCAGCCCAGGGGCTGAGAGTTCACAATCAGGGAATGTGAAAAAGTGATTTGCAGGATAGTTCTGAGCAGTTGAGAAAGAATCAGAAGCAAATAAGACTCCTTACAGCAAGACCCAATATAAAGGTATCTCCTCCTTTGTATTAATGTCAACAGTCATTTACTTACTCCACGTAGCATGATTTCTTATTAATAGAAGTAATTTTCCATATATTCGTCTTATTATCAGATGTGTTTCTTCTGTGTGGGATCTTAAGATGTTCTCCGCCCTGGTGGTACACACATGAGGATGCTCAGAGTTATGACACAAAAATGAGTGGGGGGGGTTGACACTCCAGAGGAGAGAGCCACCCTCAAGGAAGTTCTGGACAGGCTGGAGGAGTGGGCTAGCAGGAACCTTATGAAGTTCAGTGGGGAGAAATGTAGGGTCTTGTACCTGAGAACAGAAAACCCAGGGATGCAGTTCAAAACGGGATCCATCTGGCTGGAGAGCAGCCCTGTGGAGAGGGACCTGGGGGTCTGAGTGGACAGCAGGCTCAGCGTGAGCGAGCAGTGCGCTGCAGTTGCAAAGAAGGCTGGCAGGGTGCTGGATTGCATTAAGAGGGGCATCACCAGCAGAGATAAAGAAGTCACTCTCCTGCTTTTCTCAGCGCCAGCCAGTCCACACCTTGAGTAGTGTGATCAGTTTTGGTCTCCGCTATACAAGAAAGATGTGGACAAGCTGGAGAGGGTCCAGAGAAGGGCCACAAGGATGGTCAGGGGATTGGAAGACCTACCGTATGAAGAAAGGCTGAGAAATGGGTATGTTCAGCCTTGAGAAGGCTTAGGGGAGACCTTATTGCAATGTACCAGTACTTGAAGGGTGACTACCAAGAGGAAGGAGACTCCCTTTTTACAAGGAGTCACATGGAAAATACAAGGGGCAATGGCTGCAAGCTGCTCCTGGAGAAATTCCGACTGGAGTCTAGCAGAAAGTTTTTACTATGAAAACAATTAAGCATTGGAATAGTCTCCCAAGGGAAGTGGTGGATTCCCCAACATTAGACAGTTTCAAGACTCATCTTGACAGGGTGCTGGCCCATCTCACTTAAACTACACTTCAGGTTGGACTAGATGATCCTTGAGGTCCCTTCCAATCTGGCATTCTATGAATCTATGAATACTGGAAGAAACATCTCAGCTCCCTGTTGGCAAGACATGGAGATAAGACTCTGAAGGCTGAACTAAGCTCTACAAGACCAGGACAAAGGACACAGAACAGAAGGGCTTTAGAAAGGTGACCTGTATGCAGAAAGTCACATTTATCCAGGTTGTCATCAGCTTCCAAAAAGTACAATCTAGGTATTTTTTCCCCATGGATTTGTGAAACAACCGTTGATTTCAACACTGCTGGCGAGGCAGTTGGCACGTCCCAGGCTGGGAGCATGAACTTTCAGTACTTGAAAGTAAAGCTGTAATTTAACCAAGATAATAACAAACCCCTCTCATCAGTGTCTGTTATGTATCTGTAGAATACCGGTGTCCCAAGTGTCCGAATTATCTCAACAAGCATCACTTTATTTCTACGTCAGCCTTGTATGGGCTCAGTTCCCATACAAAGCAGCCGCACCAATAACACACTCTGTCTGTCTCCCCAGGCAGGTACCAGCAGGTATCAGTGCCTGTGCCTGTCTACCTTCCTTATCATGGAAAGCTGCCTCCAAGGTGGTGGTGCTCAAAGGTATTGCTGTTTGGTCGCCCTTCAACCGTAAAGCATCACCCATCAAAGGCCTGGTAACAGCACACCCTCCGCACACCAAGCAGCGATAACAATGCCTTTGTGTTTAGTGGTGAAGCGCCTCGATACAAAGAGCTGTGTTGCTCTCTCTCTTCATCCACGAGTGACAAAGGAAAGAGTAGAAAAAAAAAAAAGAGCCCTGGCTTTGGCCCGGGGAATAATTTTTTCCAGCGTATCAGTACTTCAATCCCATGGACTGCACAACTCAGACAGCGTGCCAAGGGCAGGAAAGGATGATGTGAGCTTCAGGGCATTGTTCCTATTGAAAGCCAAGTTGCAGGACTGGGGAGGGGGGAGGTGGGCTTGTTTTCCCTGCAACTAAAGCTTCACACTGAAGAAAGTCAAAGCCAGAAGCGCTGTGTTCTCGTGGTTGGTTTTCTCGGTGCTACGTGCTTCTGCTGAGGGACAGGAACCCTGAGGAGACGGCAGCAGCAGGTTTTCTCCTGATGCCATCTGCTGGCTGCACGGATGGGCTAGGACGGGCTGACCTAAGCAGAGCACACGGGCTTAAAAGCAATCTCAAGGCTCCAGTTACTAATACTTCTAAGGTCCTCAGCAAACAGCAAAGAAAAGCTTAAACACTTATACTTTAAAATCTGACAAAAATGTGCAGAAATAGTTCACAGGGTTTAAAGAGTAAAAAGAAGGAAAAGGGCAAAATTGAATATTTACCTAGTACAGATTTAACGAGTTGACCTGTGTTATATTGCTTAGATGAAAAATTGTAAAAAAAAATAAAAAAGAAAAAGCCGTTACTGTCAGAAGCAGAGCTGCTCCCTGATTTCGCACAGGCAAAAACAAGTATTGAAGCAGAATGAAATAAGTTAAATAATCTGCGGAACGGTACTAGCTGAGGGAGTTTTCCAGGTGGGTCCTGGATAAGAAGAAAAGTCATTAGGTTATAAAGTGTAGAGGTTGGAACTGTCTTCTTTCTAGATTTGGGCAGATTTCGGCAGAAGGGACTGCTATTTGCTGTTAACAAGCCCCTCAGATGGTGCCCCACCTGAAAAAAGGACCAGAGGCTGGACAGAAGATGGTGTGGATTAGGATGCGCTGTTCTGATAGTTCTGAGCAGGCCTAGGACAGCGCTGGTCCTTGCCCGGCCTTTAACACTTGCACCCTAACCACCAGTACTTGAAGCTCTCTTTGCAAGGTAACATGACGGAAACATTTTTTTTTGGTAGCTTTTTAATTTAATGGCTACTGAATTTCCATTTCAGGAAGGCCTTCCATATTTCAAAAGATAACTGGATTGAGGAATAGAACTTGGACTGGTTGCCTTTCATGTACCATGGGCATTTAATGTCTTCTGCTGTGGGGATGAGAAATAACGGAGGTGCACGCCTGGATTGTTGCTGTTCTTGTTACGCACGTCTGGACGGGGCTGCGATGAAGGCAAAGTACAAAAATACAGCCCGCATTAACTACCCAGAGCAGTACAACCCCTTTCATCCACGAACCATTCTACTTACAACAACTTAATATACGACACCTAGTTTTATTTTGCTAAGTATAAGATGATTAATACTTGAGTTACATCAGAAATCATTTCAAACTATGTCTTGCACCATTGTAACCGAAAAATCCTTTACAAAGGACTGATTTTTCTCACATTTCTATTTCATCAACCTGTACATCGATAGACGTGCACAAGCAGGATCTCCTGCCTAAGGCACTGAACATAAAATAAATAAATAAACAAATGACAAATATTATTTCATCTCTTTATTTTTTTTTCTCAGAATATTTTAATATTGAAGCCCAAGTTATTTCCAAGGGACAAGGAAAGGGAAAAGGAAAGGGAGAAGAGAGAAGTTATGAAGACGAATTATTTTATTTAATTTAGGGTTCTGTGAACGGTCATTTCTGTAGGCAACAAAAGGTTGTTTTCTTAAAAAAAAAAACAAAACAACAAACAAACCAAACAAACAGCACCATTAAAGAAAGCATGATCCCTGAATTCTAAACAAAACACTGTCTCGAAACAAAAGAATTGTTACAATGCTCGTTTTACCCAGTCACGGCTGGTGGGGTAAGAAAGCAAAGCATAACAGCATTGAACCGTAGCAACCCCGCTGAAACCAACTACACCCCCTTCGGAAGATTCAGAGAACCACTTTCTGAGCTTGTCCTGTGGGAATAATATTTTCTTTGGTAGAGGACTGAAGGAGGGTATTTACTTCACTGAATGCGGATAGAAAAAATATCTATGCACGTTAGAGGTCTCCCCAATAAATCTGTATTTCTCATGCACGTTAGGTATGAGTGGATTTCACATTGCTGTTATACTGCAGGAGTAATACTGCCCAGTGAAGGCATAGAATGGCTAATGTCGAACAGATGTAAACATTCAGAATACTGACAAAAAAAAAAGTTACGTACACACAAAAAACCCTGTACTGAAAATGTGACTCGAGTTAAGTTTCTGTAAAGCAGAAAAAATATTTTACAGCAGTACAAGAGAATTATGGCAACAAAGTAAAGCACTTTTCTTGTAACATTCATGAACAGTACAAATACAACAAAGTTATCCTACGGACTAAATTATTCTTTAACTATCAAATATAGTACAAAGCGAAATATTATGTGCTATAAAAGAAGCAGCTCCTTAAATTAGACTAAAAAATGCTCTTTTTTTTTCTTTTCGTTGGTTTTACAGTGACAAAGCATGATGACTGAAGACAACAGGATTTCAGAGATTCAAGAAACATTTAGCTACACAGGTCCATGATAAACCCGCCGAATATTTCATTGCTTCCCCCCCAGTGTTCCGCAGAGCCACAGAAGACGAACGGCTGCGCTGCTGCCAGGAGACTGCAGAAGTCATTCAGGGTTCAGAGCAGGGCCGTTCACGTGTGTCAGCTAAAATGATCCCTTTCGGTGACGCTTCTCAGCTCGTCTTGAGTGTTTATCCTGGTACTTCACCACACCTTGGAGAAACTGCTAAACCAGAGGCTACAATAACGACTCTGAAATTGTGCGTGTGTTCATAAGGGGAAGGGGGTGCAGCATAAGGTAATTTTACTTCAGAAGCTGCATTATAAAGCACCATATGCACCAGCTTAAAAACTGTGCAAGGAATTGCAGGGCCCTGAAAAACCACCTGCACGTTCTGTAGCTTACCCTGTCAACATGCACCACCCTCAAGAAGAAAGTCTATAGTACAGAGAATATACCTTTTGCTTTATGGCTCAACCTTTATTTTTGTCTTTTCAATGCTCTTTCACGTAATAGAGCTCAGCAGATAAATAAAATGCAAACAGGGAGCATCCAGTTCACCATCTCTTAATTATTATTTTTTAAACATTATTTCAAAGGGAGTTTCTGCTTGGAAAGTTAGTTCAGAACAGAAACACACAAACACACACACTGCAAATGCCCTAACGTTATCTGCATATCTCACAGGTATGCAATTAAAACAATAAAGAGGGAAGAATAAAGAGTGTTTCTCCCTCTCACCCAAAAGTGCTGCTCCAGGGGTAGGAGCGGGGGAACAATTTTGGAGATTTAAAAAAAAAAAAATTAAAAAAAAAGGTAACTTATACATGCTGGACATTGGGACACATACGTACGTACACGCAAACACAGAGCAGTGTGTTCTTCGGCAATTCTTTCCCCACTTTTCAGTGCATAAACTATTAACACCCCACGGTGCAAACTGCATGGTCATTAGAAAACACAATGACATTGGGCCTGAAACCTGGGCAATCCAACAAAAAAAGGAGTCACTCAAAATTAACCTCTAGATGCGATTGTGTTCTTATTGAGGACCAAAGGTCACTCTCCCCCAAGCATTTGTGTGATACCAGAACCCAAGTAAGGTTTCCAGTCACACTAGGATTTAGTCAGGCTCCTTTATCACTGCAGTTGCTTTTGAGTATTTTAATACCCTATAACTATTATCTGTAACCACACGTCATGATTGCTGCTAATTAATTGGTCAAATTTATTCCTCGTGCAACTCCAGTAACTCAAGAATGAAAGGAGTGGAACTGCACTGTGGAAGAGTTTGGTTGGTTGTGTAACATAACTTAGCACCATCCAGTCTAACGCCATTTTAAACAACATTTTATCATGACCTCACACATGCAAGTGGCAATCCTGATAGAAAAATGACAATATGACTTGAATGAGTTACCTACCACATTAGTCACACTCTTATCCTTCGAAAAAAGTAAAACTATTCTGTGGCCGGAATTTATTTCTGTATTATGTCAGTCAATACAAGAAGTATTTTCAAGATGCAAGTACAAACAGATATTGAATTATGTGCTGTGGACAGGAAAACCTGAGCTAGAAATAAGGATTCCCAGCAGGCTTACATAAACATAGGTTACTAGAAGTTTAAGACCGGTTCCTCTCTGTGTTTTAAATAGAATTATCCTACCTCTACCAAGTATAAATACAATGCAATACACTTCCGATACAAAGGCTCCTCAGATACGAATCTGATATGCATTACCTGGCCACACTTTTGCTTTCTCATGAGTATTTTCCAGTCACCGTTTTCCCAGCAGCTGGCGTACTACTGGATGCTAGTTTTCATGTGGTTTCTTTTAGGTTTTTGCTTGGCTGGCTTATTTTCCTACCAGAAGACCTGAAAAGTGCTGAGAAGCCATTTCTTAACTCACATGTCATATTAAGGAGCACTTTTGTATAGAAAAAAAAATAAAAATTATTGTATCAGCAACAAATTTGTTAGCATAATTATAAATGGCCTTTGTACCACACAGTGTCAAAAATAATATTGATATGTTGCTAATAACAATAAAAGAGAACATCAAGGTGCACCATAGAGCTTCCTATGACAGGAATGTATGTTGTGTATATTCCAGCTCACTTTTAAGACAATAAATGGCATTTATTGTGTTCGTGAAAATGGTCCCACAAGAAACGAAATGTGGTTCCTCCATTCAGCAGAACCTCACTAAATGTAAGGGAGACCAGCTACAGCTTATGAATGAGTATGCAAACAAATATCATATAAAAAAATACAGTGTAAAATGTAGTACACTTTTTATTTCCTAAACGTGGTTCTATCATTCACATTAATATTTCAGAATGCAACAGCAAACGCATCACGAGATCCATGCAGGATTACACCTCACACATTCTTACTACATTGCTTTCTGAAAATTGTGGAAGGAAAATCAGTTTTCTTGAGCAGACTGTAAGGTCTTTGGATTAGTGAGGTTCTACTGTAATGGTAAAAATAACATTTCTCTCTGATGCTGACATTTGGGCAGGCCCAACCACACACTGGCAGATGGATGACTTGCACTCCACATTTTCTGTTCTTGAAGTGGGAGCAAAAAAATCCAAGGTATTTTCATCTCCCCAGCAACTGCATGTGCTTTATCCCTTTATGACATTTTCCTTTCAGGTGAATAGGGCCCCAAAATCATAATTTTTCTTCTCCGCTGTTATGGTGGCTAGCGCATCTGGAATGCAGCTATGGTCCTGAACGTAAATACAGTACTGGATAAATACTGAAGGTTACTTTAAAGATGCAGTATCCCTTTTAAAAATGCCTTTATGCTTCCAAATTTCTACAAGGTAGACAGTAAGGGGTCTGAATTCCTTTGAGAAAAACAAAACAAAACAAACAGTGCTGTAAGTAATTCTAAGAATTACTTTAAATGTCAAAACTCTGAGATGTTATTTAAATAGAGTAACTCACGTAAGAGGAAAAACAATTGATAACCTAATATTCAACCAACATGCAATTAGAATCTTTCCTTATCCATTCATCAGAAGAACATATCATTTTTAGGCCGTGGAAAGGCTAAAACATCCAGAACCTATTACATAAGCCTGACCCTATATATATATGTGTGTATATATATATATATATATATATATCGATTTGGGACCGACAAACCAAGTGGATAGATTAGGGAGACAAATACAAATAAAGAATATTTGAGTGGGAAACAGGAAGAGAAACAGGTTTCTAATCCCCAGTAGAGAAGTTACTTTCTCCAGCCTACTGAAGCCAATGTGATACCAGTGTTGGTCCCACTAACTCACCACATATGCAAATCTTTCTCAAGGAATCAACAAGAAGAGATGATGAGCAAGATCTGAGTTCCATAATCCCTGGCAGGCATATAAGGAAACTCCTCTAACAATTTTCTTTTATTTTTCGCTAGGTGAAGTGACTCTATTTTAGATAGTGAAAGTCAATGAAGAAAACAATCCTATCACCAGAAAAACTGCAAACCAGCTTAGAAGCTGATGGTGACACCTCGCACCTTGCCACTACCTCGCTCACAACAGTCGCTATTCAGTGTTATTCATGCTGCATAGTTACTCCACTTCTTGCAGTTATTCTTCCACTGATCTTTAACCTGCGGCTTGTACCAGCTATCAAAAAGTGGAGAAAAAAACGTGCTGCACTTTGTGCAAATAAATAGAAGCTAGGAATGACATGCATTAATGCCTTTCTTATTTTTAGCACAGCCAGAGAGCTCACAGAAGCTTCAGTAACAAGGCTATCTTTTTTTTTTTTTTTAAAACTACTTCTACAGGTTTCCTCTTCTTCCCAGAAAATGGCACTCGGGCAGGAATAACTAAATTCTGAAAGCACCAAGTAGAAGAAAAAAACCCAAACCAACAAACAAAACGAAAATCAATCAACTAATTGCAAACCATTAGTGGCCTAAACTGTTCCAATTTCTCCGCTCCTTTGTCCTGCTCTCCCACGCGGATAAGGGATACTGCATCTTTGATTCAGTTCCTACCGTACAACCAGACAAGCTACACACAGTTTGGAAGGCCCTATGCAGTCGTCATGACAGAAGGCTCCGCAGCCTTTGCACACGATCATGGCTTTCAGCCTGCAAGAGCATTTCAGTTCCAGTTCATCGGCATTGCTACTGTCAGCAAATTTCTGAACCGGGATCTGCGCGTTCTGGTTAGCCAGGCCCGTGGCAGCGTTTGAGCCGCTGCCTAAAATCCCAATGGATTTCTCGATTGCAGATGCTGCCCTTTTGAAGCTTGTGCTACCAAAGTGTATCGTTGGGTAATTTCCACAGAGCTGCTGCTGCTGCTGCTGTGGGTGCTGCGTCTGTATTTTCTGAGCAGCAAGTTGGGTAAAAGGCTTCTGTGGCTCAGAAAGTAAATAGGAAGAGAAATCTGCATTTTTTAATGCAAACGCTTTTAACTGTTCTTTCACTTCGTTCTGATCATAGGAAGCTTGTTTCATGCCCAGTTCGCAGCTGCTGCTCAAACCTTCCTCAAAAGAAATAGGTTCAGATTTTATATTGCTACAGATGCTTGCTGGCTGAGGCCAACTAAGTCTTTTAGTGGTTTCCATAGTAACTGTCGGTTGTTTTTGATCAGAGGGGACTTCTGCATTTGGGTGAGGAGGGGGAGGAGGTGGCAGGGGCGGNCGGGGGGGGGGGGGGAGGAGGGGGATGCACTAATGTTTTACTCTGCAGAGTCTGAGAGGCACTGGCAATGTCATCACCTTCCTTAATTTGAATATTGGGGGAAAACACACTTCCTAGCCTCAGCTGGTGAGCCGCTGTAGAAATATTCACATCTCCCAAGCCCTTCTGTTCCAGGTGTCTGCTAAAAGCAAATGTGTTGCAGGCAGGTGGGCCTTTTGAAGTAGTTTGCAACAAAGCTGCGGTAGGAATGGGGCCTCTTGCAGCCATGGACATTTGGTAAAAATGCTGTCTATGTGAGGTACTAGCTTCTGCATGAAAGCTGCCATTTTTATCAATGTGAAATAAGCCCTGCTGGAAACTGCATGAAGGCAACGGCCTCTTCTGCTGCTTTATCTCCGGGCTGTGCGCGATTCGGCTCTGAATGGCATGTTTGCTCAGCCATTCCTGCTTAAATGGCTGACCATGCCCTAGCTGGTTCATGCTGGAGCTAATTACACAAGGAGCCACTTTAACATCTGTGTCCATTGACACCTTCCCAGGCTCACATTTAATTTGAGCATGTTCCCCTACAGTCCTGGCCATCCTCTTTTTCGGATGGTTTTCACGCTTTCTGATTTGTAGCGGGGCTATGCTGCCTGCCGTAAATCCTTTACCATCTGGATTAGGAGAGTTGGAAGGATGTTCACCGATATTTCTCTCGGACACTGCTGTTTTACACACTGAGGTAGTTTGCAAAGGCAAGGGAAGCCTGTTAATTTCTAGTTTGGCTCCTGATCTGGGCTGCGGCAGCACTTTCTCTAAGGGCAGATTGCCTTGCAGTAACTGTGTCACTAAGGGATTGTTGGCCTCCACTGACGACAAGCGACAGCTCGAGCCCCCAGCACTCGTAACTCTCTTTAGGGTTTCTGTTGTCAGGGATAGGGAGTCTTCCATGGAGTCTGCGATGGATGTCTTGGAGGTCTGCGGCGGCTGCGCACTCGTGGCTATTTCTGCAGTCTGGGCAGGCATTTCAGGTCCTGTAAAATCCTCGGTGTCCATCCTGAAGCACTTGTCAGACTCATTAGTTTCTGATTTAACAGGAACAGCAATGCTCGTCAAAAGACTCCTGGATTGCAGTTCTGACATTTGTGTGTAACCGGAAGGTTCGGTTTTGACATTTTTTAAGCAGTTTTGCTCTGCGTATTCCTTATGCTTACCGGAGTTAAGATGGCTGATCACGGGCTGGTCTGTACTCATGGCCTCTTCATCATGCCAACAAATCCTACTGTTACTGTTATACTGATTGGCACAGGCAGCATCTGCTTCATTTTTAAATGCTGAAGGACCTCTTAATTGCTCAGCAAAACCTTGGCTGGGAGTAACCACCTCAATTAATTTATCTTGAGGAGCAAGAGGCACTTCTCGAAGACTTGAACAGCCTGCCTGCAAGTTCTTGGTGTCTTGCTTTGCTGTGATGGTGATAAAGCTGGAACTGTGCTCAAGGGTTTCATTAGACACCACTTCAGGTCTGCTTATGACAGATACCTGAGGACAGGCTATACTTTGTAAGGCAGCTTCTGTCCTTCCAGGTCTGCTCTGCAGGTCAATGCTGTTCTCTGCATTTTCAATAGAAGAAGAAGAAAGCGACAGACTGGAATTCAGATTTGTAGTGTGGTCAACAATGACTTTGCAAGGTATGGACCTATTCACGGCAGTTTGTGTAAAGCTCACTGGCTGAGATTTACCAGAGAGATCCATTCGGTTTCGTGCTCCGGCGCTTTTTTCTAAGAGATCAGCATTTAATTTCGTAGTGTTATCATAAGAGCTTATTGTCACCATGTTACCAGTAAACATTGAAATGGGTGGCCTTGCCACAGCATCTGCTACTGCAAGGGCCTCGCTGCAACTTAAAGCTGACCTAGCGGTAGTGTGAATGGAGACAGTGCTTTGCTCATTACACCCAGTTATGGCTATTTTATCAGAAGAAAATCTGTTGGTAGTCCCCACAGGGGGAATCAGTACAGAGCTACCAGAGAGATGATTTGGCAAATTATTTGCAATAGATGAGGCTGGCACAGTGGGATAATGACTGGAGACTGCGTTATTCGCATTGCTACTTGGTATCGGCAACCTTTTGTCATCAATGGCATTTGACAAGACCGTATTGTCTACGGAGACTGGTACATTACTGTTATCAATACATTTTGGTCCAACGGTTATGCATGGAGTATCAGCCCCTTGGATGGTTTTCAGCATATTTATCTTACAAGCTGAAACTGCTGTGTTTGCACTGTCAACAGACATTAAAACAGAGGATTTATCAACAGAACTTGCAAAAGAAAGTTCTTTAATTGCTCCAGACATAGCAGTGCTGCAAACAGACACAGAGACTGAACTTTTATTATAAAGCACTGGCACACTGTTACTTTCAGTAGAGGTAGATGAAATAATTTTCTCACACAATTGCGGCACAGGTATATTTTCATCAGAACTGTGCACAGGTATCTCAGTAGCAGTTTCTGGTAACGGAGCTGTGTTAAGCGACTGCTGCAATAAAGTGGTAGTCTCACGGTGATGAGCAGACTTGTTGCTAGGGGACCTGCAGTTAGGATTAACTATAATGACACCAGTAGAACCTTCAATCTTTGTGTCGGTAGAAGTTGGTATCTCCAGAGATGAGGTACTTTCCTTTGAGCTGAACTGCGACTTAGATTCTTTATTAGTCTGGAGTAAATGAGCTCTGGCTTGATGCTTTGCAAATAGCTTGGCCTTTGTTTGCTCCTTGATGTGTGCCAGTGTTCTTGTCTTCCCACCTTCACATGGGGTCCCCATTGCTCCAGAGACTATGCTCGCAGCTGCTGCCACGGCTGCCGCAGCCGCAGCTTCTCTTTGGGCTCTTGCTTGCTGAGCTCGTGCTTTGATATCTGCAAGAGTTCTAGCCCCAGTGTTTCTCCCACTGCTGACCGACGTACTTGGGGAAACTCGAGGTTCTGGTTTAGCAACAGGTTGGCTCTTGATGATAAAAGGTGGTCCAATTTTCGAAAGCTGAATCTAAAGGAAGGAAAAGAACCAATAATTTTACTGAGATCATCAACTCGCTACAATCACCAGCTGTCTCTTAAAGGGCCAGAGAAAGGTAATGATAGGAATTACTGTTCGGTGTAGCTGGAAAGAAAAATGCTAAAAATTAATGATATTTGCACTTCAGTATTTTATCATCCTCCAGCATGAATAACTGACACCTGTATTAGCCTATTCAACTTTGATCCTGCTGACAAGAAGAAAGATTGAACAGGACGACAACGTGATGCTTATCTGATACAATTTGTCAGACCTGTTTTATACGCCGTGCGTCTAACTGAGAAGATCAACAAGCCTAGTGCAGTGATCCCGGACAAGAGCCTACCACTAAACACTTGCTGCAAATGTGTGCAAAAATAACGATCGGGTAGTGCTTCTGCTCCTTGGTATCCAGTGACCAAGACATTAGGAGCAGCCTGTCTTTTGCTGACGTACCAGACAACATATCTTGCTTTTAGATTGGATGTAGCAGCATCTTCATGGAGCCTGTTTTTCGTGTCACACCACAGAGCACTTTAATGGTATAACAGATGTGAATCACTACAGGACAAGCCCTTCCCTTCCTCACTCGCAATTTTAAGAGACTCGCTTTAGTACATCTCTGGGATACCTCCTGCACTACCACATTTCAAAAATGAAATCCCCAAACCTACAAATACTAAAAAGGCAAATATTAAAATTATAAATACCTCAAACCTTGAGCAAAATAATAACCTGTAAAATCACTGGGATAATTAGTGTGTTTCCAATTAGGCATATCTGTTTCCAGGATTAGAGCTTAAGAGTCCTGGAACTGCTCTGTAACTCACACACTCTCTCAGAATACCTAAAGGTCAGCAAAAAACCATTTCAATATCTTAAAATGGACCTATGTTTACCAGCTGTCCACCGTAATAGGACTTAGTGGTTAATGCTGTGACTTCTCTTCTGAAAGGAACTGAGAAGAAAACTAGGTAACATTTGTAGAAAAGGTAATCATAGGGCATGATGGGAAGTGAAAGCCACAGAGCAGAATGATTTAGGAGAACTTGGTGTCTTTTTTTCTCTTTTAATTACAAAGGAGAGAGGCTTGTTGGTGAGATGAGCCAAGAGCCACATATTTGTTACACAAAAAAATACCAGAATCAGTTGTCCAAAATTATTTTTTGAAATGTTTGCCAGTATTTCAGTGTTCTCATTCGCTGGCTGGAGGCTTCAGGGAGTGCAAGACTGACAGCATCTGGTTTTCCACAGAGATCAGTGGAAATCAGCATTAAGATGGCATTGTAATAGCTAACTCTTTATATAACCATACAACTCTATGCTGGTCTGGAGGGCTGGGATACTTCACTTTTCCCAGCAGTTAAATTTTTTGGCTTATAAATAAACACTCATGCCTAATATTGTGAGGCTTTAACATGTACATGAATATATTTCATCATAAACGTGATAAAATGAACATATTTATCAAAAACATGAACATATTTATCACAAACTCGCAACTACTTCAAAACATTTTGCTTTCTGTTTCAGTAGCAGCTTTTTCCAGTTTGCACTTCGCATCACCAGAACTGCTAAAGCTTGAAGTACTTGAGTATTTTTATTATTATAGTCATGACCTTTTTTCTGCTCCCTAGTGATCTATTTTCCTTTGTGCTCAGACTGATTAGAATTTATTAGGCTAGAGAGAGACCTTCCAAATATGAAAGAATATCACTAAACTCAGAATGGGCTAACTTCCAATTGCATCACTGCTCATAAAAATAAATTAGTAAAAATATGCTGGCGCGCTAGTGATTAGAAGAGTTAGCCTATTTGCCCTCCTGGCCATATTAACAATGTTCAGTGATTGCAGTAGTTAAAAATAAATGCAGAAAAGGGCATTTCAAATAATCAGGAACTAGTAATGCAAAGTCAATGGCTTAAGTCCAGCAAATTGGATCTAAAACTTGGCTGATGTCATCACGTACAAAATTAAAAGGGTCAAAATGCTGAGCTTATATATAACTAAATCTACAGATCCCTCTGTTAGAAAAAAAAAAGCTTTCAACGGAATTTACTTTCTTACATAGCAGAATGATATACATAGAAGTGTTTGCTTAGTTGGTGTATCTTTTTTACCTTTTGCTTTGCCTTTAAAAAAAGCTATCTATACATATATCAATTAGATACTTCCACTTGATATCCAGGACTCTCCTTCCAATTAATTCTACAAGGAAACCTTATACTTCAGCCTACTTCAAGCCTCAGGCTTGCACATGGATCTCCAGCTATTCTGGCTCTGGGTTCTCTTGCTTGATTCTTAGTATTGATTATGGTAATATCTATTATTCATGCTTGCTGGAGAAGTCATCCACAGGAGAACAAGCGGATAATACAGTTGGGCAATTAGAAAAACAAGTAGCTCTGTGTCAGTGATGGGGACACTCTTGAATTAGATTAAGCCATAGATCCTGGAAAACCTTCCCTCACAGAAAAGCAATTTTGTAGTGAAGACCTTGACTGAACAACTATATTTATATCAGGAGTAATTTGGCATGGTAGGAATGTAACAGGAAAGAGAAAACATCAGCACTAACATCCCTCATGCCTCCACAAAAAAATTACGCCGTGCACTCACTGTCTGCACGCATCAGTAGGAGGGAAACAATACACTGTTAGTTTCCAAGTCAGCCTGTTCACTCATTACTTTACCTTAAGGGGTGGAACTCGGGGTTCTTCTCTGGGTGGTTGATCTTTGTCAGATGGACTCGTTGATGAAGCACTACGGTTAGGCTGATCATCATCTATTCTAGCTCTCTTCTCTTTGCAGATTCCAAAACTGTGCTGTTCTGCTGTTTTCCTCTTTGGGATCTCCGTGTCTCTACTTTCATTCCTCATTTCAGGTGATTTTGTGGGTTCTAATGACTTGGAAGAATGGGAACTCTCTAGACGGCTTTGGCTGCTGCCTGTTAGCTTGTGAGATTTACTTCTGCACACTTCAGAGAATGTAGCTTTCTCTAGAGATGAGGTATATAGTTTATCGTGTGGCTTTGATGGAAGCAATTCGATATTTTTGCCAACTGATCCTTCTGATAAGACAGCTACCTCTGATGGCAAGAGTGTACCTTTCTTGTCACCTCTTTGCTGAACATTGTGATTTTTAACTTTGAGCACCTCTGGAGGAGGGTGTTCTGGGATGGATGCAATGTAGGATTTCTCAAGCTCAGAATGCGACTTACATGGCTGATGACTGAGGTTTTTGCTTTGGGGCTCTTCCAATACTGAAGTATCAGGTATAATGGTTAGCGGGCCACCTTTCATATTTTCAGGGGCACTCTGCAGCTGCTTTGGCTGAACAAGATTCTCTTCCTGGACCACCTTAGGAATGGCAGAAATTTCCTCTTTCGAAGTGGGAAGGGAGTCTTCCAACAGACATGGTGATTTCCTTTGCTGCAGAATAAGTCTTTCATTGCTTGAGGAATTAGAAACTGGAGATGTCTCTGATGGAAGAGGCAAATTATTTGCCACAGATGTTTCAGAAGTCAGAAGAACAGAAGATACTGAAGATGTTTCTGATGTTAAAGGCAAATCAGACATTGGAGATGTTTCTGATGTTAAAGGTAAATTAGAAGCTGGTGATGCCTCTGATGTTAAAGGCAAATTTGACATCAGAGATGCCTCTGAGGTTACAGGTGAGGTCGACATTGGAGAGATTTCTGACATTAAAGGTGTATGCAAGTTTTCATCACTGGCCTTTTGCTGAATATCACCTTCAATGTTTTCAGTACTGGACACTTCGGATGAGCAAGCTGTTTCAAGAGATGCTGGGGTACAGGGTTCCTCTGAAGTCGACTGAGTGTCTCCTCCAGGAGAGGCAATACAAACACATGGTCCTTCTGGACTTCCAGAAGAAAAGGAAGTTTCAGAAATACAAGCATTCTCAGACAACTGTTCCTCAGGGTCACTTTGAAGCTCCATATCCACTGCAATGCCTCCACCAGTGAACAAGGAGCCTTCGAGAGCAGCATTCTGCATTTCTGGTGCAATTAGCTCTTTTGCAGACTCAGAATCCTTCTCTGCTGTATCACTGACAGAGTTTGTGGATGAAGCTGAGCGTGCTGGTGATACACAGTCCTCCAGCTGATCTATCACAACTGACATGTCCTCCTGAGGGCATTCTGATTTCAGCTCCACTTTAATTTCAATGTGAGACACACTATCAGTTACATCATTCATCATGACACAGGACTCGGTGCTGTCTGCAAGCTGCACTGCCTCTGTTTCTTCATTTGTGCCAGTTGGACTTACTGATTCCTCAGAAAACTCATGTTCTGTTTTATGGTTCTCCTCTTGGCATTCACAAATACTTGTCTCAACCTCTTCAGCAATCTCCTCCTGAATGATTGATTCTTCAGGTATCAGTATATCCTCTGAGTCTGTCGTTAGATCCTTGACAGGAACCTGTTCCATACTACAAAGAGATGGACCATAATCCCTCTCTGGTAAAGGAGGAACTTTAGCTCCCTTCTCTTCTTGGTCCTCAGAAGTTGCTTGCTTAGAAGGACCAGGTGTGCCAGAAGATTCACACAAAGAATTGCTTTCATTTTCATCATTGTTCTGCACTGCAGTGAGTTTCATTGATTCCCCTCTTGACATTCCCAATCTAAATAAAAACACACAAATTAAAAAGGTCATTTCATCACAGACATGATAAAGGAATAGGATCGTCTTTCTCACCCACATCTTCTAATTAGGACTATTTTCTAGTTTTAAATAGTGGTTTGGTTAAGTGGTGGCTGACTAATTTATATACGGGTTTATACATTTTGGAGAGCTAATTACCCAGATTTTTCTTACCAGTATTGAAAATCTTGAATATTTAAAAAATAAGCACTATATTATTCATTATTTGACTGTCTGTCATTTCAATGAAACCAAAAGCAAGCTACACAGATTCACCACTACTCATACTCTGTTTAAATTTCTGTGGTTTTTTTTAAATGGCAGCACAACACTGCAATACCAACACAGTGTGCATTGCAGAGGAAATGCACAACTCTATCTTCTTTCGTTAGTCACCATTCTAAAAGGAATCTCTTTTTACCTCCTACACCTGCATTTAGGGACAACACAGCCAGCCATATGGCTTAAATGCTGCACTTTAAAGAAAAAGCTGCACCTAAAACTAACAAAGCAAAGCATGCACTTCAGTTTTGTAATTTGACAGTCATTTCAGATTTATGATGAAAATCAAAATAACTCCACTTCAGCCTCATTTTTCAACTCAAGAGTCAATTATAAAGATCTCAGTTGACAGCTTGCATGTTTTTGCTCCATTCTTTCAGCAAACTAAACACTTCGTTGAGCATAAAAACTATTTCTAAAGACATGGATGTGTGTGTATACTAGTCATTCAATTTCACAGTAATCACAAAGAAGTTTAACATTCTTAAGGAGCTAAAAAGACACATATTTATAACCTGTGCATTCATTCTCAGGGATGAAGTGCAAAGGAACCATTCCTACGTATACCTCTCTTCTGAAGATTTTCTTACTTTTGGTCCAGGAAATAGTAGTTTAAAAAAAGTTTTACTACTTCAACAGAATTAAAAATCCACAACAAACCCAAACAAATGAAAAGCCAAGGGCTAAAAAAATTATTATTTTTACAAATGCCTGTGCTCTGACATTCTCATGTCCTCCTAAGGATACTGGGAGTACAGGTGCTCAGCATCTTTAGTAAGGTTTTCCAAGCAGACTTTGTGCCTCAGCAATTCTGTAATAGTTACAGAATACACAAAAGCTTGCTTGGAGGCCTTAAAAGAAATTTCATGGTCTGAAGGATCTTGGAATCTAATTAATAGGAGTTTGATCTCTGTCCTCATTTTAATCAGAAAACAAAGAATAATATGAAAATAAGCAAGCATAAAAGACACTCAGAAATTACAGAAGCAGGATGACTTGTGAACGTGCAGCCAGAGGATACAGAGATCACAAAAGCCAATGTATATGGAAGCACAGAATAAACGTGTAAAAAACCCCAAATCTGTGGCTATGCATTTTAAAAACACTGAATAGATATGTTACAGTGATAGCTGTACACACAATAAAAAAAATACTAAATAAACCAGCCTGGAATTGATACCCCCAAAAGCACTCTCCGGGTAACTAGTAATATTGCCTGCTACTAGTCACTTAACAGGCACGAAGTCTCCCTCTGTCCTCAATATGTTGAGGAAGGATCCCCTAGAGAGCAATTCAGAACAGCAAAGTTCGATGTCCCACATCGAATGCATTTCAGAAGATATGTCTGTCTTCTTTATAGACCATAGGTTCCCTGTACAGTCTAAGTCCCTTTAGGACAAGGGGAAACAGGCACAAACCGGAACATAGGAAGTTCCACCACAACATGAGGAGAAACTTCTTTTCTATGATGGTGACAGAGCACTGGAACAGGCTGCCCAGGAAGGTTGTGGAGTCTCCTTCTCTGGAGACTTTCAAGACCGGTCTGGACACATTCCTGTGCGATCCTTGCCTAGATGAACCTGCTTTGGCAGGGGGGGTTGGACTAGATGGTCTCCAGAGGTCCCTTCCAACCCCTACCATTCTGTGATAAGTTTTGATGACTAAAGTTTAGTTTATCTACGTTTAGGTAACTTTCTTACTCTAAAATTCCTTCTGTAAATGAGCAAAAGTGATCTCAGGAAAATGAGGAGGGGAAAGAAATCCTCTGCGTTACTGAAAGCTGAAGCAGTGGTCTGTTTTCTCCAGCTGGCTTACACATCACCAAAAGATATTGCCTGATAGTTATCTTAAAGGAATGAAAATCAGCAAAGGAATGAAGGACAGAGTAAAGGTGAATGCAACTGTCACATGGACACTCTGCACAAATACACACATTCCAGTAACATATTGAAGAGGAAGAAGTGTAAGAAAAATAAGATAATGCAGGATTAAGGCCAGCAGAAGATGTACTGAATCTTAACCTTTTTTTTTTCCCCCCAGTATTGGAAATACTGCTATCTTGAAGAAGATACTGCAGTGAAGAAAAAAGGCTTTCCAAAGGAGAAGGTTCAGGATCAGCATGTTTAAAGCAATCTCGGATTGCAAGATAAACAGCTTATCTGTCTTCTTCCTTAGAGAAAAAGACATCCAAAGTTTGCAAAACTGCACAAAATATGAGGACAGCAGCAAACAGCCATCAGCGAAAGTGCTAAGGACAGGATGCAACTGATAAAGTAAGAGCACTCAGTCACTAAATTAAAAAATCCCCAAACAACTCCTCAAGGATATATGTACGCTGATATTTTAGTGCTGTGAGAAGTAGTACTTGGGAAAATGAAAAAAAAAATTAAAAAAATGAAGGATTAAATCAGCAATCAAATTTCGAGGAGGTCCACCCAGAATTAAAGCTTTGATTTAGTGAGCTGGCAGTAGAATCCGACTATGTAACTTTCTCAAGAGTGGGAAAATAAATAATATATTGAGACAATAGAGTATAACCCTAGCAATCCTGGGGCAACAAGCCAGAAGAATGTGGATTTCTGGCAACATGCATCAGCTGATCCTGGGTAAATGACTGCAGAATGAAGTTTTTGCTTTTTAAAGGAAAGCAGAGAGAGGAAAAATGAGCAACCATGAGGAAGTGGAAAGAGAACATAAAAGGATGGAAATAACTACAACTGACAGTCCCATGATAAACAGGCTGGGTACAGATAAGAGCAAACACAAGAAATATGATGTGTAGAGTCAGCATGGAAGCAGCTTTCTAAAGCCTTTGAATGCCATGGAATGGGGAGTGTGTAAAAACGTTTAGAAAGATTCTGCATCTATTAATGGTTCTTCTCTAAGTGTAAGGTGAAACCTGAATTTACTTATGGTACATTAAAAGATTAAATTAGCTGAAGTCAGAGCAAAAATACCACGCTGAGTGTAAAGTGAGAAAGTCAGACTGCAAGAGAGATCCATTTTGCAGACAATGCATGTGAGAAACAGCTCGGGAAGCGTTCAAAATCTGCTACTGCAGTTGAATCAACATCGCTGAAAAAAGACAGAGCCCAATTATACTCAAAGCAAGTTTAAACACCAAAGTGAAAAAGGTGAGAGAACTTACAGAGGATGGAAACCATAGCAAAAGTTAGCATTCAGTCAGCAAATAATGAGAAAAAAATACTTAAACCTAGCTAAGCAGCAAAGAAGTAGAATTTGCCTGTGTAACAGCCAGGAAGAAGAATGCAAGTGAAACAGGGCAGGCTGGGGAAAGGGCCGGGGCAATCAGGTTCAATACTGTAGTCAAAATGGAAATGATGTGCAATATGACATTTTGCATAACAGTGTTGATGTCAGGAACCTATCAACCCAAATGACACGTATCGCTGCAGACTGGGTAATTATCTGCCAACCATGACACTGCCCAGCATTCAGCCAGCACGGCACGACTGCTGGCGCTGTAAAATGATGAGTATCATTCTCTGTGCATGTGACAATCATTTGTGGCTGAGGAATAACTTTCAGCTACAGCGAGGTGCTCAGGCTTTGCTGGTACTAAACTTGTACTTCTCATGGAAGGCCCTATGCCAACACCCTACATAGTCCTTTCCTTCATGGAAGGTTGGTAATCGACTTTTCTCTTTCTATGCATAATGAAAAGCCATTATGTTCCTTATCTAAAAACCTAATTAATATTTTTTGATACTAAAGGGATCAACACATAGACTACATTGAGGTCTCAAAGCTGTTAAGTAAGAAATTAAGCACTTGACAATAAGAAAGTCTGCTATATTTAGACCCTAGAATTTCTCCTACATGTAAAGATAAAGTGCTGTAGAAATAGTATTCACAGGGGGAGAAAGCACCTAGCAAGGATGTGCAAAATAAAATATTAAAACGGATCTGTCCATTTGCTGCCTTCTTTTCACTCTATTTCCCAGTGGTCCAAGGCTGGGATTGTGAGCAGTAGCGTTATTACTGCAGACACACTTTAGTTAATGCCCTAATCTTTAAGTTAATCACTCACGTGAAGGGTTTCCTGTGCCCTGGATTTCCTAAGTAAAAAACACCTAATAACAAAACTAAGACTTCTCATGTGATGATGGTTCCCATAGCGCATTTTTGTCTACTAGGTATAATGCATAAATTCCATTAAAACATACCTGAAAAAAAAAAGGCAGTAACTTTTAAAGAATAGTTTATATTTGATAATAATTAATATTTTTAATACTTTTTTTTTTTAAAGCTGTTATTTTAAGTATTGATGGATTGACTTTTTAAAGCAATTTTTAAAAGGAAGATTCCCGATTCTTAAAAAGAAGCGAATCTCCTTAAATTTTGATTTTTTAAAAAACCTGAATATAAAAACTGGATCTTCAGCTGCTGCAGAATGCCATCTCTGTATCATCATCAATGAAACTGTGCTAATTCGCCCCAGTTGTGCACCTGAAATGATACTATCTAATTCATTTTAGTCAGCTAAGGTTGTTTATTTATTCTTTGCATCTGAATTCTAAAATTAGACTAGTTATTGTCACTTTCATTTGTTTCCAGCCAATATTTATTTTATGTTGTATATTCTACTCCAGCAAAGGTCCATCTCAGCCAAACAATAAAAAGCACTGTCTGATTTTAGAAACTTTGCATCTGGATTAGAAAAAAAACCCCAAGAAAACACTCTACAGAAATATCTCTACTGGTTTTCTAGTCCGTAGAAGCTGCGTTTATATTCACAGGAAGGGAGAACTGCCCTAATGCTTCCTGTAAAAGATAATTAGAAAATACTCACATGCTTGGGCCTTGTGTCTTAAGCTCTCCTTGGAATGAGTTTTTATGGATGAGTTATGAACCTTTAAAAATGCAATTGTAATGCAAGGGCAGACACACCACTATAATTCTACCCACAACTTCTTATGCTGGGGAATGGCTGCCTTTGATAACTGCTTTATTAAGTTTTACAGCATATGACTGCGCTATGTGAAGCAGAGAATTATATTTGCGTTTCTTCCTAAAATAAAATTAAAAAAAATGCTTTTATTTGCTTCAATACTTACTTTTCACCATAAAACCTTTCAAAGAATTTTTCTTTCCAAGGTTCTGTTTTCTTTTCCTTTTCAATCTCTTGTCTGATGCGCAACTGCATTTCTGGTGTAAATTCTCCTAAAAAAGAAATACTAACATATTGAATAAAAGTTGTCAAGGATTAGCTTAATATGGGTCATTAGAAATTACAGATACAAAGATGACATACAGTGATTTCTGTCATCCCACAATTCAACATGAAAAGAATGAAAACCAAAAGTGAGTGTGACATAGAAAGATTTAATTTACCATGGAACACCAGTATTTCAAAAGTACATTGGTGAGATTCAGTTGCATGCATTTATGTTTCCAAGGCTGGCAGTGATGAAAATGCTTGCTTGTTTGTTTGTTTGTTTTAAACGATTAAAAACAGCTGCCACAGCAAGCTGTAAAAATGTACACTAAATTCAAAATGGAATCAGCAATTTTTCTTCTGAATTATCAGTGTATTACACTTTCTATTCTACAAGTATTTCTCAAATGTAGAAACAGAGACATTCTTCATAAAACCAATTAACCCTTGGTAAATCTGAGAACAAGTAGAGAGTTACCTTCTGCCAATCGCTGTTTCCACCCTTGTGCTGCATATGCGAAGAATTCATTATTTAGGGCGGAACTACTGAGGCGCAAAACTCCATCACTTCCCATCTAGAAAATAAGCCGATGGTAGCAGAAGACAGTGTCAGAAATAGCGTCAGCTAAGATTACAGAAAAACAGAGTTCTGATTAAAGGAAATGGGGAGGGATGGGGAGTGGGAACCACAAGGAACATTACCTACCACTACTAAACCATCACCTTCACTATATTTGTTACTGTAAATGCAAGAGGGCTAGCCCAGCATCAGTCAGCAGTGCTCTCCTCAGTCACCAGTACTACTGATAATAACTCAATTTACAACCGACTGATGTGTTTTAATCCCAGCCCTCTACCTTGAGCCTATGTCTAGAGCTATTGTACACAACAGAAAAATCAAGATCATTATTGTACTTGTGTATCTGTCTGGCATACAGTACAAAACAAATTAATTAAATGTAATGAAGCCTGTGACTTTGCTGTTTCTAAATAAACCTAACAGTCTTGTTAGCTAATATGCTGTACTGGCAGAACAATGGATGACAGGCAACCTTAACAAAATAACTTGTGTAAACTCAGCAATAAAACTCAAAACAGCTATACATATATTTTTATAGCCATCAACAGTGAAAATTGTGGAAGAACATTACAATTATTTTTACTTTATACATCTGTCAAACTTTCAATGATAAAACACCACTGAAATCTTAACCACAGTATTTTCTACAGTAACTTTTAAAAGCAATCCAACTATTGAGCTTTCTTTTACCATAAAACTTAATGCTTATTTTCAGGTTGTGAGGATATGTCTGACAATTGAAGGAATTCTAATAACTGGAAAAAGTAATTCTATAAAACAAATTAGCAGTGAGCATCACCTTTAGCATAATAAATAAACAGACCATAAAAAACAAACTAGCAAATCAAGAGAGGAAGCAGCAGAAGAGGTAACACTGTTCAAAGACTCTCACTCAGTATTTTGCATCCTTTGAGGTAACTACAAGAGGAATGTTTGACAACATTATTTGTGATATGGCAATAAAACCCAGTGCATTTTCCTGCATATTAACACGTTTTTGCTATGTAATGTCCCCTAATTCTCAGCCCTTGTTTCAAACTGGAGCCAGAAAGAAGCAGCCGTGTCAGAAACATTAAGTGATATTTAGCTGTAGCTCCCTCACTGAGCTCCATATTTCACTGATAACACTGGCTCTCCTTTCACAACAGTCTTTGCTAATTTACTCCTTGCCTGGCTCACATCCTGCCCCACAATAACCTCACAGGAGTAAACCAGAAAGACATGAAGTAGTAAAAAGAGCAACAGAGTGATAAGCAGGGACTCTGAAAAAGAGGCAATGCTAAAGGCGTTTGATTACAGCAAGAGCACAGTATGTGCATAGAGCCAGGGCCCCTCCGCAGGATACGAACCTACCGTACTGCTGCCTGTGACTTCCTGCTCAGTGCCTTTGTTTTAGCAACAACTCACAGGATTTGCAGTCAAGTAGGGTGGATGTATAATGCTTCTACACTTCTCGTGATGTGGGTTGTGGAACACATGCATATTAATCACAGAGAGGCTATAACTAATGCTGAAACTGGAGAAAAACTGCTCCGAAACAGTGAAACATGCAGCAGGAGCAGGAAAAAAGTAAAATCAGTGAGACAAGAGAAAGGCCGTAAAGAACACGTATAAATCAGACTGGTAGGACACACTGTTTTCTTTCTGCACAAATTAACTTTTTTAGAAATATTTCGATTCCAGAGTTAATATATTAAAGCGAGATCTTTCGATATCAGTGCCTTTTGCACCTGAACAAACCTGCACAACTGAAATCAGCACTTATACAATTTCCTAATACGATGAGAAGTTACCAAAAAAAAAAAAATTACAAGTTCCTAAATAAACAATTCTTTGTTCCTCAAAGAAAGGTGCTGAAGCTACCTGGAGATTCAACATAAAAGGAGATGAACTAGTAACACCCACTTGTGTCAATGTAGGTTCTATGCAAACTTCAGTAAATTCAAGATTTTATCTCTAAGCCTGACAGTGTTTTGCAGGGAAAAGTTATACAGACATGAGATTTTTATTATATTTAACTTCATTTAACCGCCGGCTGTCTCTGAAAGGTGTGGTCCTCCTGAAACTCCATGGCTCAGTGGATGGCAAACAGTGTAGCCGTATCACTAGCCAGATTAACAGATCTGATAGGAAAGTGGTAACTTGCGCACAATAACTCTGTTAAATCAGCAAGATGATCTCACTTATCCTAAGGTCATATGATCATTAGATCTCATGTAAAGTTGGAATGTACTGCAAGAGGTGGAAAGAGAATGACACTTTTCAGCAGCAACCCACTTTCAGATTGCATTAAACGTAATGTGAAACTGCATCCAAGTGTGATTGAGCTATTTCACCAGGCTGCATAAATCAAGAGCCTTATGAAGACTGGGAACCATGTGAATACAAGAAGAACAGTACTAGCTTCGTTGTAACCCTATTGTTGTAAGGACATGAGAAAAGCAAGCTTTGTAGGAAGAGTTACTACATCTTTTATTTTATTAGGTAATATACTTGGGGGGAAAAGTGCCAAGTTTTTGGGTGCACAATTTCTTACATGGTATGAAATAGAACCTGCAAATCCCAAGCTAAGTGCTAGAAAGAGATTCAACCATGTTCAAAAGTTAAGTAGTCTTCCTGAGAGAAAAGCACAGGCTAGAACTTCAGAACAGAATGCAAACATGAGCAAGGTCACAGGTAAAGTTCGTTAGTTCTTGTGGACCAGAAAAAATGCCAAGTAGTAAGCACCCACGGAATTAAAAAAGCAGAGGAGGGAAAACCCCCAAAAGAATAGCACAAAGGGAGAATGAGAAAATTGCAGTGGATTACCTAAGAAGATAAAAAAGATGATGTTAAAAATGCTTAGGTTAAGAAAAGTAAGAAGTCGTCACTGCTGATTTCATGACAGATATTGCCTTTGATGAACTGGGACCACACAACTCATGGAAGATTTAAGAATCTGGAAGTAGCTGGAACAGCTAAAATCTAGACAGAAGAGCACGTAATGCTACAGAAGGTGGAAACAGTAATTATTTAGAGGAGAAGCTTCCAGTGATCTATTTTAACATGATATGAAAGAGTTATTTCAGGCCAAAACACTATGGAGGGATGCATGAAAGTAGTCATCATTATCTAGACTTGGTGCACATAACTTAGGGTAAGAGATACCATTGGAAAGAATGCAGGAAATAAAGAGCTGGCCAGCACCAGAGACTTTGCCAAACTTGCTCAGAAATTGGAGATCAAAGAAAACTTGTGCTGGGAATGGAGCAGGTAGAATTTATTCAGTCAGTTAAAGGTCAAAGAGAAAAGGATGAGGACGAAAAAGCTAAAGGAACTCATAAAGGCCAAAGAAATAAAGCAAATGAGACAAATTTTCAAAATGTTGTAAGAAAAGGGGCAACGGATGCAAGCTAGAGCACAGGAAATTCCACTGCAACATGAGGAGGAACTTCTTGACTGTGAGGGTTCCAGAGCACTGGAACGGGCTCCCCAGAGAGGTTGTGGAGGCTCCTTCTCTGGAGACTTTCAAGACCCATCTGGATGCATTCCTGTGTAACCTGCCCTAGATTCTATGGTCCTGCTTGGCTGGGGGGTTGGACTTGACGATCTCCAGAGGTCCCTCCCAACCCCTAACATTCTATGATTCTATGAAAAAAGGTAGCAAGCAGAAAGCAGATCCACTACCAAATGAGGAAGATAACCCAAACTAAACTAACAAGAAATTCAATCATTTATTTATTTTTGATTCATTTAAAGACTTCCACGCAGGGAAAAAAGTTTGAACGAGTTAGAACAGACACAAAATGAGCAATTTTACATCTAGCTGTTTTGAAAGAATCTACCAGAAACAACACTAACAAAGGTGTTTGAGCCCTTTTCTCAATACCCTAGTCATGTGAAATCAGGCTGACATTTTTTCTACTCTGTTAAACCTAAAACTAAGAGCTCTTCCTCCTACAATATTAGCTAACAGCCTCTACTGAAATCTTCTTTTCTTACCTCACCCAGAGAATGCATTTTCACCTAAGCCAAAAAGTTGAAGTGGAAATTGAAAATTTTGAAGCCAAAGAGTGGATTTACTTCTCTATGCTCTGATGATAGAGACAGCACAATTAACCACTAGGCCTAAATTAGAATTTGAAGAAACATGCCAGTAAAGGAGTTCTTAAATACACTGTTAATTTTTATGGTATTTACACAATGCTGTCCAACAGAGACTGTATGTTAATGAGCTGGAACAACAAACATTTCTTGGAAAGTTTATATTTTATTCTGTTGAGCTTTAAATTTCTGTTTTCCTGATTAAGCACAATGGTAGAATTATGTTTTCTAATTAATAGTTGCATGCAGAATTCACAATGGCTTTTTAAAGTTTCTCTTTTCATTGAAAGCAAACGAAAAACACCCAACCTCAAAACACATCTGCTAAAACCCAACATCTGTTTGCGTTACAAAGCAAATGCCAAATACTCTTATCAAAAGGAAATGAGTAATCATTCTTAGAACAACTACTTCAATTTTTTCCTCTAACTTCCACTAAAAAGCCTCTCCTGACAATAAGGCAGGGATTCTTTTTGTAGCTCCACCTGAAGATGCGCACCGATGGTTTAGAAGGGATACAGCAAGTACTGCATAGGTATGTACTGGTAGTTCTTTGATCTTTGGCTAGAATGTTCGAAGATGAGGAATTAGCAAATCTGTTATTTCTATCTCTCTTTCAAATGGCTCAAAATTCTCCAAAATGTATTTATGAAACTACTAAAGATCCACTGTATTTACTTCCTGTTTAGTATAGCGTATTCCTTACACGAAAGCTTATGTGACCATAATACCTCACAATACAAAATCAAACAAAAAAGAGGGGAGAGAAGTGACGATTTATCCAAATGAAGTGTTCCGTACCACTCAAGCAATTATGTACTTTCTACAAACTTCTATTAACCCTCTCTTGTGCTTTTTACATTTTACCTTGGGGGAAAAACAGTCCTATAATTTGAAGACTTTCCCAAAGGTATGTGAAAGGGATTACATACAAAAGATGGAAGGTATGAGAAAATACATTTTGACGCTTTTGCATTAAAGCTTCCAAAATATTAAAAATGACAAAATTAGCAGCAGAGGAAAAACTACATTTTATTTATCTGTGTGGAAAGATACCACTGCTGTTTCGTAACATGGAACAAATGTGATTCTCCAGTACTGGGCACCAGCATCAAACTGACCTTGATGAATCTACAGTGCAAATGTAGCATCTGAAGATGCAGCAGCCTTAAGTGACTTGACTTTCTGAAGGCAAACACTTTGGAGAGCTGGCTAGAAAACATGTTGGGCCTGGCTCATTTTACTCTTAATGATTGTAGACCAAAAGTTCACAGGTGACAGGGAAGACCAGTATCTGCATTTCCCCCCCTTCAAATCTTTGATACTAAGGGGAACTCAGAGAGAACTGTTTGAGTCCAAGTACACAGAAATAAACGCTTAATTTAGGCCCTCTGCATTATCACTCCAGAAGAGCTCCTCTGTTTGCACTTACAGTAACGGAAGCATAAAGAGGATCGGGCTCCTAATTAGGGCCTCCTAATTTGCTACCCAAGCTAGTCAGCATGAAATACTCCTTTGCAACCTAAATCCAAAGAGAACATCAATAGGTATATTGGTAGTGCACCAGCTCTCTTGCTCCACAAAATCCCCACAGGATTAAAAATTGCTACCAAATCTAGTAAAAAGTGATGGTAGGCTTCAGAAGAGACTGCAAGGACACAATGCATATCTCGACATGCATGAGCTTTCACCAGCTGGACATCTTCTGAATTCAGAGTACTGTGAACCTGGGTGAGGGCTTTGGAACACACTCTTTGGTGACAAATTTTTGCGCTTTTCTTACATGTCCACTGTCCTGGGTAGGCCAAGTGTGTCCAAATTCATGTTTGTTGACCCTATAAAATTCCACCACTTCCTATTGCTGATCATGAAGTCTGATGCATTAATTTTTCCTTCAGGCCACAGCGTCTTTGTCAGCAAAACGCAGATCTACTAAGCCTGGTAGTCCCAGTTGTAACAGTTCATGTTGTAACCGCCTTCTCTTTCGAAGTCCCTCCCTTTTAAAATAGGCTACCTACTTCAGCCACCCAGATGGAAGCAGTAACTACTTATAACTGTCAATGATCTTAATAGAAAACACTGATCTTAGCCCTGAGACTCTTTCAAGGCTTGTGAAGCAGTATGTGGAAGACAGAAAGCGCAACAGTAAGCCTGGCCGAATTGTGCTGGTTTTGGCTGGGATACAGCGAATTTTCTTCACGGTAGCTGGTAAGGGACTATGTTTTGTATTTGTGCTGGAAACAGCGCTGATCACACAGGGATGTTTTTGTTACTGAGCAGGGCTTACACAGAGTCAAGGCCTTTTCTGCTTCTCACCCCACCCCACCAGCGAGCAGACTGGGGGTGCACAAGAAGCTGGCAGGGGACAAGGCTGGGACAGCCGACCCCAGTTGACCAAAGGGATCTTACTTACCATATGATGTCATGCTCAGCAATAAAAGCTGGGGAAAGAAGAAGGAAAGGGGTGATGTTTGGAGTGATGATGTTTGTCTTCCCGAGCAACTGTTATAAACAATGGAGCTCTACTTTCCTGGAGATGGCGGAAAAGCTTGCAAGCCTAGACCCTAGAGCTCTATAAAAACCTAACTTAAAAGGCAATGGAGGGTGCTGGCATTCCTGGCCGGAATTACATTACAACTAATGTAAATGTCTAGCTGTAGCCTAGGTTTCCAATCTCCTGTCTCCAGTCAGTGGATGTCTAGCTGATGCAGTCAGTAGAGCCTAGAGGACTATTCAGCTGACTTACGAGTTGGCATCTGCTTTACCGTGAGACAAACAGCTCTTCAGGCTCTTTGTCCGTGTATCAACTCAATCTGCATCGTCTGTAATGGGAGTTTAGACACTTAGCACACTTGCAGACACACAACTATAGTTGTCTTCATCTGGAGATGAATTCTCCTCTGTGTCAAACAGCTCAGAAACTGGATACAGGAAAGCTGCAGAGAGGTTAACACACTGCAACAACAGAAAAGTGTAACAAGAAAAACACTGACCAAATTAATTCCTGTCAATGCTTATAAAGCACAATATAAAAAGTGAGGCAATGCATCAATCAAGAACTACAAATGGTATGTAGGAGGACTTGGAAGATTTAATTGACGATGCACATTTTGACTTAATCGGCAAAATGGAGATCTGATCATTCATATGCCTGATACTAATATAAAAGACTAAAGCTTATTTGGGAAAAAAAGAAAGAAGAAACGACGGCAGGAAAAAGAATATGTGTTTTAAGTAGGCACACTTTCGTAAATGCAGAATGACTTGGGAGAAGCCTCAAGAACATGATGCTAGTGAAAAAGGAGTTAAAGAAACCTCACAGTTCTTTAAATAAACAATGTTGACCACACAGAGAGCAAAGCCTCCTGCAAAGGAATAACGGGGATTGCACAATGAGACCACATTGTCTTAGCTAGGACCTCACTGTTGATCTCACAGCATGCAGGGAATGGAAATGAGGTCAGCTTACTAAGCAAGAATACCACCGCGGAACATGGTATAATGGGCCAGAATTAGACTCAGTTGGCAAGGGACACATCAAACTCCAGAAGAAATAATTCTGTGAGTACATTAAGAGCAAGAAGACGACGAAAGAAAGTTAGTCCACTAAGCAACATGGGAAAAACTAGAGGGATACAGACAAAGCTAATGTACATACTGCCTTTTTTGCATCCACCTTCACCACAAATCTTCTGCACTGACGTGCTTAATACAATTAATACCAGCAACAAAAGGTAAAAGGGTAAGATCTCACTTGCTTGAACAAGCAAGGAGCAGATAAATATTACTTAAATGCATTCAAATCATCAGGGTTTGACAGACTCATCTGTTAAATGCCCAGTTATGAATCTATTTCAGAACTGTTAAAAGACAGAATTCAGAGAAGTGAAGAGATAAACGCAAAATTTTACGAGCCAGCTACATGTATATAGCACATATGGATCACCGCTGTCTAAGGAGATAGCTGACGACTTGAGACTAAGGCAGCTTCAGAAGAACTCTATGGTCTGCACACAGACAACTAATTCTTTTTTGAGATGCCCTAGGGTGTCCTAAGATATTCATATGGACACATCCTGGGCAGATACAACCCAGAACCTACTGGGGACCTGTAATGTTTTGAAGAAGTTGGGTACTAGTCTCCATACTGCAGTGCACAAGAAACATATGTTTAAATATCTTGCTCACTTCCCCTGTCTTCAAGCTCTAGAGAACATGTGCAGTGATTAAAGCACAAGATATCACACTACACACAATTGCCTGGAACTTCACAAGGAGCTGAGCAACAGCCAACACAGATTTGTCAAGAACAAGCCATGTCAATTCTGTTTATTTTCTTTCTGACAGCATAAAAGGCCCTGTGATCAAGAGAAACAGCTCAAGTTTTGTATCTTGTTTTTAACAATGCCATGTCAAGTGACATTTTCTTAAGCAAAGCTAGGATATATCAATTGCAATTAGGTGGCTACAGAACAACACAGAACTCTTTACTTAGGGAACTATTGTTTATTTATTACCAACTTGGAGGCTGTATTTCAGGGACATGATAAAAAAACGGAAGGAATCTGCAAATAACATCAGTCAGAGGGACTGAGTACACTGGAATCTACAACCGAAATTCAGAATTCTCTTGATGGATTTGAGAATTACTTTGGAAACAATAGGGATAAGTAGGGCACTGCAATAGTGGCAAAGGCAAAGCTTCAGACTCATAGTAACACATAACTAGAGAAACACAAAATGAAGAAACTAAGTGGCTATGCAATGCTTCTGTATAAAAAGATTTGTGGCTTATGAGCACATAGGCTGATCACAAACTGAACATAAGTCAACCGTGCAAGGCTGATTTTTTAACTGTAAAGAAGGTGAGCATAATGCTGGAAGTTATAAATGGGGGTACTGTGTAAAACCACAGAAATCAGTTCTGCTCTCCTTGGTGTTATTATTTGAGCTGGAGTAATATGTTCAATTTTGACTGTTGCAACTCAGAACTGGTACGAAGTCCAAAGGAGATCTCCAGCTGAGCACAGATTTAAGGTCCTAGGTCTACAAAGACTGCATCAATAAGGGCTGCTTCTCAAGACAAAGAAACAGGGAGCTGGGGAACGGGTTAGTGCCTTCCTGTTTGAAGGCTATTGCAAAATGAACACAGTAATTTCCATGCTTTCCGATGGCAGACGTGGATGCCGAATCGAACAAAGAGTAATAGTCAGAATTGTAGTGAGAGAGATTTAGATTAGACACTGAGAAGAAAACTTTCTAACAGTGAAAACAATAAAGCACTAGACTCGTTTGTAGAGGCTGTGAATTCTCTTTCACTGAACAGCTGAAAAACCTTTCAGATTATATCTATCATAAAAACAGACATTGTAGATTCTGCCTCAGTGTAGAGAATACTAGATGAATTGTCCTTCCTTTGCTTATTTTCTATGTCAAGATATAAAAGATCCTAAAGAAGTTTAAAAAAGAAATGAGTAACAGAGTTTTTCACAGTTTACAAAGCCAAAGGACTGTATATGAAATTGCCAGCTATTATATTATTGTTAAAAAGAAAACTAAAAGTGCTCTTGTGCACTTCTGACCAATTGCCAACCTTCTTTTTTTAAAGAAAGGTGCTTAAGTCAGTCCTTGCATTCTGTCTTCAAAGCCTCTTAATGCCCTTCCAATGGGGTCACTCTGTGCAGCCGAGTGTAACTGACCACAACTCATGATTCCGATCTGAAACCACCACTCATCTGGACAGAAGGACCTTCAGAAACACTGTGATTTCATAAGATAATGGCTTAGCTTTGCCTGCATGTGACTGAAACCTTAGATTGCAATTAGTTCCAAAATATCTTCAATGGATGTCACAGCATAGAGCATTGCGCTGTCTTCCGGCTCTGTATTGTGGACACTCTCTCAGTTTCTGGAACCATCTTCTCAAACACAAACCCATTGTATCAGCCACCACAATTATGCTTCATGATGGCTGGAAGGAGACTTACTCACTCATCAACAACTCCTTTGCTAGTGGTTGATAGCTTGAGGCATATTAAAAGCCAAGTTAGATACTTACTGTTCTTGAGGCTGTGTGTGGCATCCCTGAAGAACAAAAGCCCATTAAGCCCAAGAGCCAGGAATTATCATTGGGAAATGCAAAATAGCTGCAGAGAGTAATATTATAGGGCCATATGTTTTGTCCATACCAATATTCTCTAGAAAAAAAAATTACCATTGCAAAATGGACACGGCACTAAAAAGGGGAGCAGAACTTTTTACTACACGTACTCTTGCCAGTCTCTGTGCTGTTGAATTTCTGACATATTCTTCAGAAACTCTAACAAGATCTGCTTGCACTCGCATAAGCCTAAATTCTATACAATAATGCAAAACAATGACTGTCTTGTTCATTACTTTGGCTAATGATCTGGGAACCAATTATGTCAGGGAGTTCACAGTGAGAGCTCTCCCTGTCAAGTAATAGTTGGGAATTACAAAACTTAACTTTTATCCATCTGAAACACCCGTTTAAGTGAACTTGCATGTATTTCCAGTAAGAAAATAATCGAGGAAGTTTCTCCATGTCCTACAGAATACTGCTGACTGATTGAGTATGCCATCACCTATCTAAAAGTCATTTTTCCACTTACATGATTACCATTCAAAGAGATTGTGATAAACGGGACCAAACCAAAAGGATGCTCTAACAATTGGCAAGTCTGTGA
The DNA here is from genome assembly GCA_013400335.1 of Eurystomus gularis. Taxonomy (NCBI): domain Eukaryota; kingdom Metazoa; phylum Chordata; class Aves; order Coraciiformes; family Coraciidae; genus Eurystomus; species Eurystomus gularis. The sequence continues at coordinate 105,349 of VZZY01019329.1, forward strand.
TAGAGAATGAGTGTGAATGCGCTTGGGTAAGAAAAGGAAAAGCAGCCACAGTTGTCACAAAAAATCTGTAAGTTTTGTTAAACAACGGCTGCATTTCTGATGATCGTGTTTCTGCTGCACAACTCAATGCTAAGCAAAGATGCTCCATTTTTCAGCAGCCAGTAATATGTGAGTGGTACCATATGGTAACAATAGTAGATAGAATCAGAGGTTGAACTAACCCTTGATAATTGCAACGAACAGGCCATGTAGATAAAGCTTGTGAAAGATCCCGTAATAGCCAATTAGGAGGAAAGCTGTCAAAGAAAAGATTGCTATTTACTTTAGCTGGCATAAGACTGAAAAAGGGGATTGTTATTTTCCATAAATATTTCAGTCCATTTGATATAGTGGTGGCCACTACTCCGCCATCCACCATGTTCTATTTATGTCAGTAAAACTCTGCCAGCCATCAACGCTAACTTTCAGTGTGCAACAGACTTCCATGGGTTAGCTGCCTATTGTATGAAACATAGCACTTAATTGTAATTAAAGTTGCCGCTCTTCACATTAATTTTGTTCTGATAGATTTAAAAGCCCAAATGAAGTAATGTTCTTTTGAATTTTTTTTATGGATCATGAAAATTTTGGTGCCCTTCTCTGGATTACTTCCACAGCTTCTGAAGTGAACTGGCCATGCTTAGCATTCAAGATGATGACTTGATACCATTTATTCAATGAAAGGGGATTTTCTTTAATGCAACTTCTCCTTGTTGTTGTTGCTGAAAGGTTAACTGAACGGCTGTTTCTGCTGAGCTATCCTTAATCATGATGATATCTTCTTTTCAAATTTAGAAATTTAGCAACTAGCAATGGAATAACCTACATCATTATTTCCAGTGCAGAGCCATGTATGCTTTCCTGCACTAAAGCCCCATTGCCACCATTAAGCACCAAAGGCTAGCCCAGACCGCCTTACTACAGAACTCCTCAGTACTGGATTGCCTCTGAACTTTTGGGTAAACCTCACGTGGTAAAGGGAAGCAGCCACAAAGAGGCAGAACTCAAAGAGTCCACAGTGATTAACTGTAGGCGTGACAGATAATTTTTATTTCCTTCAGAACTAGCAGAGTTTGGAGATCCAAAAAAAGGAACTATATAGGGATAAACCAGTACCTCTACCAGGCCATGAAAAAACTGAGTAAGGGGCTCTCCTGTGCTACAGCCCCTTAACCATCTTGGTAGCCCTCCATTGGACTTGCTCCAATATGTCAACACATTCTTGAAAGAAAGGGTATCAGCAACCACTTCTCTTGACCTGCTGGCTGTGGTCCTGCCCATTCAGCCCAAGATACCACCAGCCATCTCTTCTGCCAGAGTGCCATGCTGGATATTATTTAACGAGCTACCTACCAAGACCCTAGGGTTCTTTTGGCCTTTTTTGAAGATAAGTGCAATATTTCCTTTCTCCAGTTACTGAAGACCTTCCCTCATCTCCAGAACCCTTCAGAGATGACAGAGAGTGACCCTGAAAACACATTACCCAGCTCTCTCAGCACCCTTGGATGCAGTCTGTTATGTCCCATGGATTTCTATGGGTCAAATTGTCACATGGAATCTTGACTTGGTCCTTATCTACTGCTGGCAGTTCTCCTCTTTGAACACATCTACAAAGCCCAAAGGCCTGGGAGATCTTGTGTGAAAATGGAGGCAAAGAAGGAATTATGTCAGCTGTATATATGTTCATAGTCATTAAATCACGCACCCTATTCAGCAATGGTGGCAAACTTTCTTTTTTCAGTCTACTACTACTTATTCTTTGCTCCCCTTGGGATCTTGAGCTCCACTTCACAGTCACCATAGCTATGGCTAGCATGGCCATTTGTTATTACAGCCCCAACCAGCTAGTCTATGATCCTGAACAGCAGATTCACCTGTGCATCACTCTCAGTTGCCTACTCTACTACCGGAGTCAAGAAATACCCTGACACTCTTCTGACATCTCCCCATTTGCATTCCATTGTGTTCCCCTTCTACTGATAACAGAGAGGTTAAAGTCCCCATAAGAACCACGTCTGCAATACAGACTTCCTCAAGTTACTTAAAGAAGAGTTTATCCACTTCCTCATCCCATCAAAGAATAGCTGAGGTCAGAAGGGACCTCTTGGATGGTGATCAAGCAGGATGACCTAGAGCCAGATGCCCAAGACCATGTCCAGATGGCTTCTGTATACCTCCAAGGATGGAGAATCCACAACCTCTCTAGGAAACCTGTGCCCTCACTAAAAAAGGCTTTACCTTATGTTCATATGGAATCTCCTGTCTTTTGGTTTGTGCCTGTTGCCTCTGGTCACGTCACATCCTTAGTTCAGGTATTTATACACATTAGTAAGATTCCCCCTGATCCTTCTCTTCTCTAGACTAAGTCCCAGCTCTTAAAGGCCTTTCCTCATATAAGAGATGCTCCAGTCCCTTAATCCTCTCAGTGACCCTTCACTGAAGTCTCCAGTAGCTCCATCTCTCTCTACTGAGGAGCCCAGAACTGGACAAAGTCCTCAAGGTGTGGCCTTACCAATGCTGAGATAGACCAGATGGTCTAGCAAACTCCCATCACAGTGACATCCATGCCACTCACCTCTCCTCTGACCTTGATCCCTAAGATCTGAACCAGACTAACCCCCCGTACAGAAGAGCTCCATATACATATGATGCTCCCCTTGAGGGCAACCACTCCCCTTGTCTCTTCTGCCTGTCTTTTCTCAAGAGAAGCAAATTTTCATCAATGGTTTTGATGTACATAAAAAAAGGGGAAGAGAAACACGTTCAGAGAAAGGCACAGTATCATATTGGAGAGGAGTGAAAAAAGGGAGGGGAATGAATACTAAAGGAGTTGGTAATTACCAAGTTTAATACAAAACATTCATGATTTCATGTCTTGAGGACACAGATGGTAGGAATGTGGAAGAAGTAATGCAGTTGGAAGCTACAGAACATTTAAAAAACCAGACAAGGCTTGCCAAAAAACCACAGAGACAACTGTTCCTTTGCCTGAAGATAAGGAACACTTAGAGGCTCAAAGACAAAAATACATGCACACATTCACACATGGTGCTACGATTTCCAAGAAAAATCTATCCTCTCTTACAACAGTTTCCATGTATTTGAAGCCAAGAATGAAGAGGTTCTGAGTTTAAAGTAGGTAAACATGAGTATAAGAAAATTGCTTCTGACAAGGTGCAACTATCAGGACCTTTTTTGTCTTTGTGACCACAAAAGAGTTATAGCAAAGCTGAGAAGTACTCGAACGTTACGACAGATACATCCAATATAAAGGAGTACAGTAGACAGCAATACATGGATCTGACTTAAGTGCTGCTCCCAGAATCACAAATTCAGCCACCCCAACTCCATGTTTTAGGTAGGTGCCATGGAAAGATACCTGCTTACATCACGTCCCTCACAGCAATTCTGTCATACAACTTGAGTGTTAATGTGCAGTCTGTATAATCTCTCTTCCATGGGTCTCACCTTTTTGCAGTAGAGTATAACCCAACCCCCAATACGGCTAAATTTTATTTAGTCCTGATTATGAAGTTATCAATCCTTATCAGAAAAGCTTTTGTCATTCCCAATTGATCATCGACATAACATAAACAGCTTGTCCTTGAATACAAAATGAAAAGACAGATGGTGAAGGTAATTCTGAATATTACTTTAGTCCTTCAAAAATAACCAGACTAAACTTAGAAGTAAAACATCAAAGGATTAAAAAGAAAATATCTACTACTATAGGAATAACTGCTTCAGACATGAGGAGAAAAGGAAGAAGTCTTTTAAGGGAAGAAACAAAGACCTTTTCCATCTTCACTAAAGTGGGAAATATGCCGAGTAAGACTGAGGAATTGCAAACATATGTTTTCAAAATGAAATGTGACTTGTTAATTTAGACCTTGTCTAAATCAAGAAGATGAGTGGGATAGCTATATTCATTCCAATACACTGTAGTGTCAAAAAAAGACAATAGAATCCAATCTGGTTGAGCTCAGATGCGAGAAATTAAATGAAGAATTTAAGGAGAATAATAAATCTAGCAAAATGAAAAGATAAAGCATGTTTTACAATGAAGCAAAAAGTAAAATACAAGGAAAACTAGAATATGCAGCAAACAGTACTTTCTAACCCAATTCAAATTATAGAAATTACAATTAAAATATGTTTTTCTATTACACCCATCATACAAGTACAACCCCAAGTATGTCAGAACACATAACAAACAGCAAGCATTTATTGAGGTACTAAAGAGGCACATAAACCTGGAAAAAAAGGTAAAATAGAAAATCATACACAGGTCATGATCAAGGCAAGCATGTACAAAACTTGTTTAAAAAAAGATGCTTGGAGACTTTGAGAAATTAAAACATTATTAAATTATCCAGCAATGCTCTTCTGTTGGGGAAGGTTCAGAAAGAGATGTAAACAGCCAGGGTCTATTCATCTAGCTTTTGATATATGACTTTGACCTACTGAAGCAGAAGGTGAGGGGATGTTACATGTAAATATCTAAAATTAGCCAGTAATTTTTGATGAGTGTCATAAATGAAAACCCTGCATCCAATCCCATTTCTCTAGGCATTATAAAACATTGCTCCTGTATGCAAAAATTGGCTGTATGTCCTTAAAACAAGAGAGAACAAGCTAAGGGAAATCTGAGTTTAAATATTTCAAAGACAAAGAATAGCAATGTTCTCAAATAATTAGGAAAAAACACCCTCAACCTTTTTCCCCTTTTTTATGTAAGCAAAACAAATCTACTTAAGGGAGAGGGAAGGGAGGAGATGGGGCAGGGGGGATGAAGGGAGAGGGACAGAAAGGGTGAAGAGAGGGTGAGAGATTGCATCAGAAGCATGGATGGATCTCTTCTGCTTGCTCTTCTTTCCACTGCACCTGCATCCAACAGCCCTTTTCAAGTCCTTGGCTGTCTTCAGATTCAGGACTCAGGAATGTTCTGTCCTCCATCTAATTCCCGTGCAGCCCTACAGTAGGAACGCTGGAGGCACTGCAGACCAGCTCATATCACGTAATTATTAGCATTTTGCAAGGAAGGAACAGCTGAAACACTACATGCTGCACTAGTGCAATGCATCTTAATTAGCCACATAATTTGAAGCACGCCAGTCCCTTGTGTCCCTATATGTTACAATTTATGTCCACATAGTAGTTATACTCTCCTAACACAGCTCCTAGCACAGTGTCTTTTTAAAAGGCACTTGTTCAAGTACTTTCCCGCTGGAAGGGAGGTGTTTTATCAACTCTTTTCTCTTTTTAAAGTAGTAATAATACTGTTAAATGTAAATGGAACTGGTATTGCATACAAGGTCCTCTTTTTTAAGCACTAACAGCTGTGCACTGCACTGTACAACATTTATTTGGAGGGAAGGAAAGGGGGACAAAGGCTTCATTAGTTTGCATCAGGAGAACAACCATGAGCGCGTGGCCCCTCACACACCAGAAGAACTGATGGAAAAGGATGCTGTAGAGACAGCTGTGGCTCTTGTATTCTCATCTTTCAGTGGGCACAGCAGCAGTGTGCCCAGATGCCCCGAGTTGAGCCTTGCTACAGGCAAAAGCAATTGCAAGAGTTCTGCTAACACCTCTGCAAAACTTGTTGGTAAAGGTGAGACATGCCTTAAGTCTGACAAGAGCTTGTAATTAGAGCTTTAGAAATGTAACAAGAATGTCCACAACACGGATGCACATGGTGGGAAACACCAATTCATAGCTCTGAAATACAGTGACCAAGCCTGCAGAAATAAAAGAACGTGACACTTAACCAAAAATGTGAAGGTTCTTATTCACATATGTAGAAGTACTGATATTGAGGAGGACCTCTAAGGATTACTGCAAACAAGCAAACAAGAATTCCATTATCACATCAGTCAGAGCAGAGAGATTGCAATGCAATTGCAGTGAGCCTTACTGGATTGCTCCAGGGAAGCTAAAAGAGTATTCCCGTAGCTAAAGCCAACATGGATTTTCAAGTCAAATCCTTCAGCCTTCAACTGACGTAAAGTGAAACTGCAGTTTGTTGTTACTACATGCCTGTGAAACGCGCAGATACACCCTCCATACAGCTGCGTTTGGTACCAGAGGTATCAACTTGCAGCAGAAGGAGAGGGGCCAGCCGGGGGTAGGAACCTCACTGAACAGCCCTGGCCGGCTGAGCTCAGAATCAGAGCCCCAGAATCTGACTGAAAAGGCAGCTTTGGAGTTTCTTCATCCATCCAGTCTATCTACATTACAACTACCCCAATAAAGCTGTACAAATACAGCACATTACAACAATGCCACGCTCTTCACATTAACCAATAAAAACAAAGAAAAACTGCCAGTTAAGGGGAGAAATGTAACATAAAATGATCTTCAATTACCACACACACAAGGGTGCCAATTTAACAGCTTTTTAAATATGCCTAGGTGCAGAAGACATATGTTACATTTAACTTTCTCTTGCACATGTTCTCCTCTGAACTAAGTGCTTTTGTCGTAACCCTAAAACTATTTCAGTGTAAAACTCAGACATTTACAGGAACATAATAATAAATATTTGAAAGCTACTGATGATAGAGGATTGAAAAGGACAGCTAAAAGGCTGCGGTATTAGCAGAAAAGGCTGCTAGTAAGAGAAGGTAACGACTTAGCTACTACTACACGGTAATTCCACAGAGAGAAACGTAAAACAAACCAGAGAGCAAATAATACATGCAGGACTAATCTCTGCAGTTTGATGTCTTATAAAGAAAATACTAGAAAAGTCCATTGGTAAATACAATCCTGAAGTACTGATGAAGTTAAGAAAGCAAACGGGAAGATGGTTACACTGCTACAAGGAAGGAACTGTGAAAAGAAAGCTTCACTTACACTCTTTTAATTCAAAATTAAGACACAGTAAGGTATGTACTGAATAGCATTTATTTTATTCTTGAGACTACGAACAATAAAATAAATACTAAGTGTCAGAATGGCAGATACCAGACCTCTTTCCTCGTCTTTTACAAGCGTAAGAATTTTGTGTATTATTCATTACCTGCTCTTCACTGTAGAACTCAAACTGATGCGCTTGGGAGTAGGAGTAACTTGTGCACATCAAAACCAATGGTTACCTTTTGTTATCGTTGCTCAAATGGTAGGAACAGGTATTAAGCATGAAAGCAAAGAAGTTTTGAAACGGAATTCTGCAGGTAACCTCCCCAAAATTACTTCTGTTTTAAACAGAATACAGAAAATCACTAACTGACCTCACTATCAACCTACGCCTTCTTTCAATGCCAGGTGAGAGGGAATCTTGGCAAGGTGATATAATCAACCTGGAGGTGCCAGCAGCAACCCCAGTTGAGTAGACCAAGACAGAAACACAGAACTTATGCTGACCTAAACGTGACAGGACACCATCACGTTTTTAGGTAACAGCCATACTGGCATTGACCAAAGACACAGTTATTATTTTGGGATTCACTGATTTAGAAATGAAAAGAAAGAGCTTATGGTTGGTTTTGACCCATTTTAGAATCTTTCGATTTTTACATCACGTTTTACTTTGTAGTAGATTGGCTTACTGTAAATGTGAAATACTCACTGGCACTTCTGCAACACTACGTGGCGTAAGTATTTCCTTTAGAATATTTAAGATTAGAATTTTGAACTTAAGTAACTACCTCACCTATCTACAAACTGTGGATTGATTCAGAAGATAAACTAAAAGATTGCTAAATTTCTTTCATAAAACAAGTAAAGCTAAGACAAGACAATTTTTACTAGGATACTGTCTATTGTTTTAAATGCTCTTTGTGAGTAGGTCTGGTCAGATGAAACGGCACTACAACCTAACACACAGGTCTGAGGAGGCTTTGAGGTCCTTCGTAGGTGTTTTTGCAGGAGGAAATGACCACCCTATGTGAAAGGCAGGGCAGGTGCAAACTGCAAGCGGCTCAGAAGCAGCCAATATTACCAGAAGAGAAAATACAGGACAGGGAGTTAAATTCTCAAAGATGAGGAAGTTGTTAAGCATTGGTACAGTCTAGAAAGACACATTTTTTTCAGAGCATTCAGGAAAGAACATTCTGTTTAGCTCTCTAAGGATGAGTAAAGTCACTTAAGCTTTTTGCTACTATTCAGAAAGGCTGCACATCTCTTCTTGGAAGCCTACTACATGGGTGGATTTCCCTTCCTTTTGCCCATACCCCAGTGTTAACAGCGGGAATTTAACTCCCCAGTAGCAGCAACAAGGAAAGCTGGTGCAGACAAGATATTGCCAGCTGCCATTGCTGTTCAGCAACCTGCCATACAGACCTGATTCTCATCCTTGCACAACACACATCGTTTAATTAATATTTAAAGAGGCACTGATGCAGAATACTAAATACAGAGAGAAACTTCCTGCTTTGAAGATGAGTATTTGCTGAGAGGTGGTCAGGAAAGCTGCTCTTAGATGTAATTATCAACTTGATGTATTAATATTAGAAGCAGGTATTTCTTTGATGAAAATCCCATTGTTCTTCAGCTGTAGAATGTTCTAATTAGAGCTGAAAAGAAAAACACTTTTCTGGGATTTGTGACAACTGAAATCTTTTGTGCAGAGACTTTGCTTTCCATATAGTTTCTACACCTACATGTTTTCTTTATTGACAGCTCAGTCACCTAGATTTCCTGGGGAATCACCCAACAGGCTTCTGTATCAGCTGAGCTTTACGGTTTCCGAGCCTTTGAGTCCATACAGATTAACAAAGAGCTGAAAATCTGGATGTTCAAATTTCAGACATGAGTTTCCCAGTAGCCAGTGATGCAACATTTTGGAACTGTCTGCTCAACAGACAAATCTGGGTCATGGCTGCTTCTTTTCATTCTGAACCTGAATGAAAGCAAATAAAACCTTTGATAAAACGTATCTACCGTAACGGCCAACTTGCTCCAATTTCCTTTATGGGCAATTTTGAATACAGAAAATTACAGACAGGCCTCATTTCTACTGGAACAAAACTTAATCTAATATACAAGCTGAAATCAATTTCAAGTGTAAATAACTGGTGATATAATCTTTTCCTAAGTTAAAAGAAAAAAAAAAGGCAATCATCCTATACAGCCACATTGTCAAAAATCTAGCTGGAGTAGAAAAAATGACAGCACCAGCATCAGCAGAGTTGTTCTCAACTTCTTCTATTCTGGGACATCTTTCCTAAGGCTCTTTGTTCCATGGGCTCCCATGGCTCTTGTTCCACAAGAGGAACAGGAGCCCATAAGGGGCTCTAGCCCATATAGGGAACAATAGCTCCCTAATAGCAACCATAAAACTTGAAAACAAAAGAAAAATCAGAAAATACATCCCATGAAGCTCCTGATTTGGCCTTGAACTTTTAAAAAACATATTAGATTAATCAGGGTTGAGAGAGAAGTCATTTATTTATAATAAACAAGTGCGAGCCAAAAAAAGAAAACCTCAAGTCCCTTAACTAATGGCTTCTAAAAATGCTTATTCAAACTGACATATGCATGACAAGTTTCAGCTCAGTACGATTTAAAAAGGAGGAGTTATACCGCCCAGAAAAATGGTGTTTATGACAGAAATGACAAAGGATCATTCATCAGAGCATTTTTCTATGTGGAGCAGTAATAAAGCCTAAATGAGCCTGCACTTCATTAGTAATTTATTTCACAGATCACTATATATACACAAATAGCATAACTCTATTACATTTTTATAGTGCCATTCATTACAGTACTTCCTATACTATATCCACGTGACAACAGAGACATGCAGCCTTCTCTGGGGAAGACGGCAGCAGCCAACGGCAGAGCAGTGCGCGGGGAGGAAACGCTTCAGAGCCTCAAGAGCAGAGTAGGAATTCTCAGGCAAAACAAGAAAAGGACAATACAGAGAAAAGAAACTGAGCCCTCAGAGATGGGCAGATAACTCAAAGAATAGTTTTAGACTATTTTTGCCTTCCTGACGCCCCATTTGTTTTAGGCAGCAGCAATGAAAGAGGAAGATTGAATACGCTTGCCTTGTCCAGTCTGAGAGACCAACACCAGAGATTCCTGACAGAGCTCCTCGGCTGGAATTCCCCCTCCCTCGATCCTTGAGCACCCCACTGGTCTTCTCCACGTGCCCCAGGAAGGAAAAGAGCATCAGTTCCATCGCTTTAATCAGTCTGTATCTGGGACGCTACTCTTTAGGCATGGCAAAAGACATACTCTCAGATGTCAAGAAAAAAGATGCAATTTTTTCTCTACTAAGACCTCCTCAAAGGGAGAATTTGGGGCTATTTCACTCCTGACTGGAAAACAATCCTCAAACTATCACAATTAGAGGCCAAACATTTCCATTAATCCTCCAGAGATTAACAGAGACTCCTGCCTTCCAAGCGCACGTTACAACACGGTATGCTACACAAATGCACAGAACGCTGTGAGATGATGGACAGGAGGACACTTGTAAATGGCTCACGACAACTGCTTTTTTGTGACTAGTTTGCTTGAGAAGTGTCCAATTATGTGGTGTTGGGTGTTTGAAATAACACCTCCAATGTATGTATTATATGAAGATTTTCTGAAAAAAAAAACTGAAAAGAAATTAATTGCTTTTAACTACTGAGGTTTAATTAAATTCAAATATTCTCTTGATTTTCTTGCCAAAAACTCCGCTGTAAAAACCCTGATAAGAAGGTAAATGGCTTGTCAGTTCTAGAACTTCCATTTTTTAAAATAAATTTTAAAGTAAGAAACTTCTAAATGAGGCCTCCGTACTTGAAATGTAATTCATGAACACTGGGATCTTTGATGGCAAGAGAGAAAACATTTTACCTAATCTCTTCTAGTAAATTAACTAGAAAAAGAAAAAATATCAAAACTATTAGGAAAATATTTGCTGGGCCCTAAGTTAAAAACTGTTGTACAGCAGGGAGAAAGGTTCTCTTAAAATTTGTCAATACTGACATTGACTGCCTCCTGGGAGCTTGAGAACAAATAAATTTACATTGTTTCTCTTATGGCTCTGGTCTTAATGTTCTTTTTCAGTTACGCCATTATCAAAGTGCGTAATTTTAGTCCTACAACATATAGTATCTAATCTGATAAGAGGATGAGTAAATGTACATCAATGCAATTTTTCTTTCTGTTTTTGTCTCACACTGCACTGCCTTCCCCTGAGTTACTGCAGCAGACACTAACTACTAACAGTTTAAGAAACGAAACCATGGCATCTAACATACTGGTTTAAGATGCAGGTTTTAATCAGTCATTTAAGTGACTCTGCATTCTCTAGTTACTACATAAAAAGAGGGATATTGACCTCTGCAAAAAAGACAATGCCTTATTCGGGTAAGTTAACGTGTCTGAATTAAGTACATGAGTATTCCCCACTGAAATTGGTAAGACTTTAAATCTAGTAGTAGGGAAAGTGTGTACAAGAAATTGTTTTTGGCTCTCTTTGCTATTTTAACTGCTGGACATACTGGAAAGATACTTTTTGTTGCTCTAAGAAGTCTGCAATCTAACCAGCAAATGCAGGAAACAACATTAAATTGAACTTTGATTTCCACTCTGTTAGTCCCCAAATCATTCCCCTTGACAGCACTGATTAACAACCCATACGAGCCTACAGCCGTGAGCTCGGAACAAGAACTTCCTTACAAAAGGTGTGAATGAAAGGATTCAGCGTGCTGGAGCCGAGCGGATGCACACACAGGCACGTGTAAAAGGTGAGGAGAAGAAAGTAACAGAACTAATATTGACCTGGACAGTGCTGGCAGAGTGCCCAGGAAGATCACAGGTGAAAAGAGAGTCGATGTAAATAAAGTCTTCAAGATGTGAAATTTATCTTCTAAAAGGTAGAAAAGCTAATTAAGAGATTTGGCAAGTTCAGGGTATCTGCTGGCCAGTTTCCACTTAGACAAATCAGGTGGCTGCAGAGTTTTCAGACAGAAAGGAAGCGGGAGCTTGTTGATGCTTACATAAACTTACAGTCATTCTACACCTAATAGTTTTACCTAAGAAAGTATGGAAATTTTCTTCTTATTCTTTCCTGGAACAATTTCTAGTCAATTAAATCAGCCTACATAAACACACTGTAAACAAGTCTCATTAAAGAAGGAAATATTGCACGATGCCACTTACCTGCCTGTCTACTTCTGGAAGCAAAAGCAGGAGGTATTGTTGAAAGTGCTGAGGTAAAGAAGCAAAGGTGTGTTTATTTATTAAAGCCCTCAGGTTAGTGTTCACTAGAATAGATCCCGGTGTTTCTATGTCAATATCCTCAGCTTTGGTCCATTTCAAATGTCCTGGAGTAAATAAACAGAAAGTACTTTAAACATAAATAAAGGAAGAGAGTAAGAACAAGTCTTCTTTTTAAGTTTTTAACTTTTATTGTACAACACAGTAAGCTCCAGAGAAACAAACCTCTGAGAAGGGTAACACAACCTTTTCTAGGTGTCTTAACGGCTTCTTTTATATTCCCTGAATTTGTCTCTTGAGATCTTACAGAATCCATGGTCCAGTCAACATCACAGCTGACACATTCTTACTTGTAGCTCAAGAGACCAACTCAACTCAGCAGCAGCAGAAAATTTTCCTGTCATGCCATCAGCACAATTATAAATATCTATTTCCAAGCACAAGGCTGCCTGACGAGGTTGATGTGAATTGATCACTATGGAGAGCTTCTCTTTCGTCATACTCTGCAATCTGCAGTCCGCTATGGCCTGTGCCACTTGTCCCATAGCATCTGCTAAAAACTACCTGTGTGAGCAGACAGTGATCATAGAGATGGGAGTATTTATGTGTTAAATTAGAGTCTGAAAACATATATTTTTCAGAATCTTCATAAGAACCTATGATCTAAAATGGTCAACACATAGAAGGCAGCAGCATGAATTATCAGAGCTTTAGAAAACAGAGTCTAGGAGGAAAAACACCAACCCAGGACTGAGTAACAGTCAGAGGGCAGGGGAAATACACAAATGGCTGATGCACAGGGGCAAAGAACAATGTCTCTTACTGTCCACAGTGGATAGCAAAGGTAACGAGCTTAAACTCTTGCACAGTAAGAAATATTTCTGTTAAGATTCTGGGAAAAGAGAGCTTTCAACCACTAAGGACAAGAAGACACTTAATTAGATCCACAGGGAGGCATTACATTCTCCATCACTGGAAATCTTTAAGAGTATGTTGGATAAATACCTGTCAGGATTGATAGATATGTAACTGATTTTGTCCTGTGACTGATGAGCAAATTGCATGATCATCGGACATCCCATTTTGTCCCATTTTATTGTTATTTCTAAGATCACATTTTAAAGGTGCTTTTAAAGTTCCTTGAAGAACAATTACTGCTACGTGCTTCAGGGCATATACATAACGCTATAATCCTTTTTTCCTCTCACTCTTAACATACAATGATACTTAATTAGAAAGTAGAAGAATGGGGAGTTCAGGGGGCTAGAAAAACTCAAGAACTTCTAACTGCTCCCAGAATATTCCTCCAGGTTTTGGTTTGTTGCACTTCCAAATATTTCAAAGATGCTATGAAAGGAGTCTTAACTAAACTGTACACAAACTCCAGCAGACTCGCTAAAAAAGCGATTGAAAAGAATATTCCATTGCTGTGAGCAGGGCTCTCAGCAAGGATTACAACTGAGACGTCAAAAAGAATAAATACATCTTACAAATGGGAGATGGGCATAGTGATTATTAGGAACTTCTCAAATGCTACAAACTACTTAACAGTAACATTAATAAAAATGCAATTATGCTTTGGATTTCTGGGAAGGCCCATAGCGGTCTCCCCTGAAAGGTCATAACATCACCCACAAAATGTGCAAATGAAAGAAAATCCAGCAGATTTGTAAATTCTAAAAGCTCCCCTTCAGCCACAGCCTCCCACAAACATTCCTGCAATTTCCTTGTACTTTTCAGCAGACAATACTCACTGAAGGAGACAAGGATCACTTTGCACTGAGCACAAGATAACCTTTTCCAACACATATTTCCAGCATACTGTGCTTCAGTACAGCAAAGACTCCATTACAAATGAATGCCCCGTTATAAAGGACAATTGTATGGAAGAAGTGCTCATTTTCATGAGTGCATCACAATAAACCAGCCTCGCCATCTGTTCCACCCACTAAATAGAAATGCAAAAAGAACACAGTCCCCAAGTGTAACACAAGTATTATGATGTATCCGATTTTAATGCCTGTGTACTCTTTTCTTTAATCAACATAGAATACATGTCACCTTCGAAGTGACTCCAAATTGGAGTAACATTTTCCCCAGCTAGCGCTTTACATCCTACGGAAAGACATACACACAGAATTGACCCAAAGTAAAACAAGATCTATGACTGCAAAATCTGTAACATCCTTCAGTGGCAGACATTTTAATAGTGTGAAAAGCCCAAGACAGAACTAGAAAGTCAAACTTAATTCTGTAATTCTGTGTGCCTGGATCACATATTTTTTCTGATTTATTTGACCTGCTACCACTTACAGGCTACTATGGAGGTTTTATCAACTTGTGGAAGAAATACATATACTATTCCTAGGATAACAGGCCAGTAGCTCGCTGTGGATGCCCAGCATAGCCATACTTTAAAAAACAAAATCTGTTCAGAATTAAAACAAATTCTCTCTTCTGGGTAAAAAATTCTCTCTTCTGAGTAAAAATTCTCTCTTCTGGGTAAAAAAGAAGACCCTGGGAACTACCAACCTGTCAGCCTCACCTCTGTGCCCAGGAAGGTCATGGAACAGATCCTCCTGGAGGACATGCTGAGGCACATGGAAGACAGGGAGATGATCCAAGGTAGTCAACACAGATTTACTAGGGGCAAGTCCTGCCTGACCAACCTAGTGGCCTTCTACAATGAAGTGACTGCACCAGTCGACAAGGGAACACCTATAGATGTCATCTATCTGGACTTCTGCAAGGCCTTTGACACAGTCCCTCACAACATCCTTATCTCAAAGCTGGAGAATTATGGGTTCAATGGGTGGACTGTGCAGTGGATAAAGAACTGTCTGGATGGTCGTATTCAGAGAGTGATGGTCAACAGCTCAATGTCCAGATGGAGGAAGGTGACAAGTGGTGTCCCTCAGCAAGTTTGCAGCTGATACCAAGCTTGGGGGTGCAGTTGATACGCCTGAGGGACAGGATGCCACCCAGAGGGACCTGGACAGGCTGGAAAGGTGGGCCCAGATGAACCTTATGAGGTTCAACAAGGCCAAGTGCAGGGTCCTGCACCTGGGC
>VZZY01019329.1:120757-148126 GCA_013400335.1 Eurystomus gularis
GGGGGGACCTTATACTGACCTTCCAGTACCTGAAGGGGCCTACAAGAAGGCAGGGGAAGGTCTGTTCACAAGGGTTTGTAGTGATAGGACAAGGAGCAATGGTTTTAAACTAGGAAAAGATAGATTCAGGTTCGATATTAGAAAAAAGTTCTTTAGCATGAGGGTCACAGAGCACTGGAAGGGGCTGCCCAGAGAGGTGGTGGAGGCCCCACCCCTGGAGTCATTCAAGGTCAGGCTTGATGAGGCTCTGAGTAACCTGACCTAGGTAGATGTCCCTACTTGTGTAGGAAGGTTGGACTGGATGACCTCTGGAGGTCCCTTCCAGCCTGAAACATTCTATGATTCTATGATTCTGCACCCTTCCTATGGCTAATTTAGGACCTTTACTGCAGGTCTCAAGTTTGTCATCAGATTTAGTGAAGTATCTGGGAGCAGCATGGAAAGTAGTAGCTCTGTGGAATACAACAAGAGTAAGTCACTACTGCATAGCTAAACCTGACTCTGAGTTTATGACAAAACACATGCCAATGTTTTTTATATCGTTTTTCACAGAGAAAGACATTCTGAATCCTTATATAGCTGCTACCAGAGTCTAGGGGGATCATTGCCCAGATCAGAAGTAGAACCTGGAAGATCAGAGAGAAACTCAAGCTTACAGACCTGGAAACGAAGCGATTAGTCTCCAACATAGAGAATTAACTATGAAAAGGATGGGAGCACCATGGTTCTACATCAAAGTATAAAAATCAAAATAGGAAAAGGACAGAAATCATATAGCTGGCAGAAGAAGTTAACTAAAAGGGGAAAAAGACATCACATTTCATGTGAGCTCAGAAAGTCTACCAAACACAACATGCAGCGAGTGTTGGACAGACCAGCAGTTTCAGATGATCAAACGATGTCTGGAACAGAATCATGCGCTATACAGTACACCAGACCTGTTCCCAGAGTTGCTCAACAACTGTTCTATTAGTATCCTGGGAAATACTATGTCATAAGATAAGATTTCAGCAGATATAAGAACAGATACCCTTCAACCTTACACAAAGCTCCCCACAACCCAAAAGTGTGGTGTCCCAAAAGGACGGAGGATGTTTTCTGAAATCCACAAAATCTCCAATTAATTCACTTTACATTTGGTATCGCTGGCCAACAGCTGCTGAAATATCTGGGGGATGAGATACATCAAGTTATGGATCTCAGTCTTAAATGTAGAGAAAAGTTACAGGAAATCATCTAAAATTGAACCTATCTTTGAATAGCAAAAGTTGCAATGCTGAAGGAACATTTTGAATATTGCCATTTGATCAACACAGAGAAGTAGCTCCCATCTACAGCTGATGAATGATCTGCAGAAAGACCATCTATGAAACCAAAGAACACTTTCATGGGAAGCTGTAATACAACAAGGCTTGCAGGAAACAGTTCACCAGAAACTGGCAATAGCATATTTAACAACCAAACCTATGATACTTAGGAAGTAAAGTAACTTCAAGATAGTTTACAGAATCCCTACATACAGAAATAGGACCATGCCAAAGCATTAATAAAGAATAACAATCTTATTACCACGAAGACAGACATTAAATATTTTCTAGGATGATCCAGTCACCACAAAAAGGTTGTTTGCTAGCTTTGGCCACATTGAAAAATACTTCTCTAAATGATTCAGCAGCCTGGTGAATGCAAAAAGTAAAGATAAAGAAATGGTTATGTAATTATTCTACTTTACTTCAGCCGAGACAAGAGTCTTAGTGAACACTACATTTTCTGCTCCTTAGGGAACATTTCCAATTATATTTCCTGCAGAGCAGGAAAATCTGCCTATCACATGGAGCTACTGAGAATTTACTCTTAGCATCTCTTCAGAGAAAATTCTTCATTAATTACAGATCATCATCCACAAATCTTGCTAAAAAACACAGAAAATAAAACCAGAAACTGTGTCTGCCACCTCAAGAGATGTAGCTTCACAATAATTAAGGATCCAACTGAAGAAACAAATCAACCAAAGATGATATGGCAAATGTCTATCTGACACGGAATAACGCCAACGAAGTAAGATGGTGAACTTCTAACAGGGCAGCTATGTAAGCAAGTATCTTTGGGTATAAATGCATATTAGACTGCAAGCAAATTTACCAGGAAGAAAGAATATTTGCTACACCCTGCCCCCATCCCTCCTAAAACCATAATGCAGCAACCAGAAGCTCATTGCTGAATGACCTCTCTGCCTGCAGTTGCTTAGGTCTGTCAAACTTTAAAAAGCAACTACAGAAAAACATTTTGAGGAAAAGAAAATGCCCATGGATTTTCCAGGTAGCCAGAAAGAAAGATGCCTTCTTGAGAAAGGGTCAGCTGCTGTGTTTGAAAAAGGGACAGATAAAACAGAAAAATAAAAGCTTTAAAGAGAACACAAGAGTTTAGAAAAATACCAGTATTAAAATAACAAGTAAGATATTCATTTCACTCCTACTCACCTAAACCAGATTTTTTTAACCTCTTTAAGTGCTGGCTTGTTTGTTTTCCAGTTGGAGACTTTTGCCCATGTTTCATCTCTTTATCAGAACCATCTGCTTCACCATTTTTAGATTCAGATCCTTAGGAAAAAAGAAAAACCCTCAAACATGATACTGATGTCCTCGTACCAACAATCCCCCCAGCCCTCCCTACACTGTAAACAAAACAAAAATAGGAATTAAAAAAAATTGACATCTACTTGCTGAAAGGCAATACACCTTTCTGGTCACAATACGATTCTTCATCATCAGAGGAAATGGAAGTAAAAGCTCAATAAATCAATTAAGTGCTGAAAACTGAAGTTTACTGAACACTGCAGTCAATAAAAATGTTCACTGATCTAATAAAAATAACGTTTTGCTATAATGCCCAGGAGATATCTTTAAAAATATTTTAACCTCAGGTTATGGGGCAGTAAAGCAGCCGAAAGGCGGAAAAAGATCATTCTTTTTGTGAAGAAACATTTAGAGAAAAGATATGCCTGGAAATACAACTGTCAATTTGTGTTAAACATAGACATCGAAATCTTATAAAATGAAACAACTTAACCACCAGAACTAAAGGTCAAGGTTACGCTGCAGCGATAAGCGTGGTACCAGAAGAAGAAAAGCTAACAAAAGGATCCGAGTATTGCAATGCAGGATTGAGACACAAATTCACATTCAGAGCGAAGCTTGCCTCCCCCCACCCCCCTCCCCTTCGTATGGCACTGAATACCAGCATGTGGTCCTCCATTAGAGTTCCAGAGCCAAACAAAATGTTACTTTGCATTCCTTTAAAGCTGCTGCTGTTGCCAATTGTCATTTTACTGGGTGCCTTCAGTTCTTTATTAAAGAAAAATCTCCACCCTTGAGACAGCAGATTTGATAAGGAAATAAAGACGTTAAACAAAGCCACCAAGTGGAAATATTATTTCAGCAGTTCCAAATGCTGCGTGCGACGCAGCGGATGCTGAGGAAGGCTCCGTGGCTAGAGCTGATCTTGCAAACAGTCCTTTAGCTATTTACCTGAAGGTGAATCCGACTGCTCATCAGACACCTTTAATGGTGTCAAAACAACACGAGGAACAGTCTTGTTTACCATCATTGAGACTCCATTTCTTCTTTTCTGCTGTTGTCTTAAAGCCTACAAAAACGATAACAAAACATAAAAATGTAACAAAAAATAATGCTCATAAGTGAATTGCATGAGACATTACTATTAGGCTGAATCTCTTAAAATACACATAATTTACACAGCTACTGACTTGCCAGACTTCACCCTCGTCCCCTTTATGTCATTTTCCTTTAAAATCTAAAATCAGGCTTTTCGTTATAAAGAGAAAGAAGATGCACCTCAGATCATTTTCCATTACAGTTGTGACAACAAAGAAGCATGTAACCGTGCTCTACCTTAAGAGCACAACATGATAACCCCTGGAATGTCAAACTAAGGCTCCCAAGTAAAAAAAAAAAAAAAGCAAAATAGATGTTTGAAAACCAGAATAAAAATATATATATATGTCTGCACATCTCTCGCAGGTGCATCCTCTCCAGTATACTGCTCAGTCAATCAAGTTAACACAGAGTGTCATCAGTATGTACAGCATGTAAGGACTACAGTATTGATGCACTCACTCAGCCGTGAGTAGTGCTGCACAAAATCACTGAACATGGCAGGAATCATTTATTTCTGTGAAGGGAATCAGTCCTAATCTTGGAAACCTTGCAGCACTTGGCTTCTGTCTGCTTGACTTTGGGCATTAACCTTCAGAACACGAACATGATGGTGTTCTGGCAAATCTGGGGGAAAATGATACAAGAATAAATCTCTACAAATGGGAGTTCTTTGTGTTTCATAAATGGATTGAATACAGGGTTGATAATGCAATACAAAATATTTAAAGATTAGAAAGAGCAAATACCTGTCAGACTCTTTTATATGGAAAATGATATCTGATTCAAAAGATCTTAAAACATACAAATATGAATACTTGCCAATTAATATATTTGCAAGCATTAAAATTCTGGAATTAATCAGAATGGGCTGGGCTTAATACAGATCTCTCCTATCCTCTTGTCTATTTTTCTCCAATCTTACTGTGCACTCACTTTTTATAACTGTGATTTGTGTTATGATCTTGGGGGGGGATTTATTAAAGTAATACTGTATCAACAAGGAACATATTTGATATGAATTATCCCTGCAGGTTTATGAGCATGGATGACTGATGCCTTATCAGGTTTAAGTCTGTAACTTCAATTAATCTGTAATATCTTTCCAAAATGTTCACATAGCTAAGGAAAAAAAAAAAACCTCTCTGAAAAAAAAAATCGATATCACTCTATTCCTCTAAATAACACACTACACAACACAAAACACAGCAAAGCACACAAAAGCTATTCCAGTGATTAACCCCTTTTGTAGTACACTTCTTAAAAGACACAAATGCACAGGGCAATAAAAAGCAAATAAGAATACTTGAAATCAAACAAAGAGAGGAAGCTGGTCAGATCTGCACTGAACCAAAGCAGCAAGCAGAAAGCCATGAAGAACTTGACGTATTTTTGAGACGGAAAATTCATACTGGTATTGAGCAAGCACAGCCAGAGTCGGGGATAGAAAATTCCAAAATGTTAACATTTCTCAAAATTTCCCCCAAATTCCAAGAATGACCCTCAGTGCACAGTCCTGTCAAGGTAAGTGCCAAACCAGGTGGTCCTTATTTAACAGTAATACCATTGAGACTGTAACAAACACTAAAAATTAACTGAAAGGACAGCCAACTTCTGTGCTAGCAGCATCCCAATATAACCACAGCCCGAACTTGTTATTGTTGTGCCCCACTGCCTGGTTTGCCCGACGAAGAGCAAAGAGAAGAAATACCCATCCTCTAGTGTCATCCTCCCTAGACAAACAAGGAAGAGCCCAAACCACACCCCATGTTCTCCTCCAGCCTCCTCCTGACCTTTCAAGACAATTTCCACCTCTACCAGGGACCACAGCCTTGCTGCCAGCATCCATAAAGAAACAACATTTTAATGATTTGCACAGCCACTGTGACAAAGGTAGATTCTCTGGAAAGCCCTGCGGTTGGTTTTCAGTCTTTAGACTGAATTCCCGTGAATGAAAGTAAACAACAGTGTATCCTCCAGCAGTGACAGGCAGCCAGCACTCACACACCTCAGGTGACACACACGCTGCTGGACCCCGGCTTTGCCAGGTGCACCACTTACCTTCTTTTGTGTTACAGCAAGGCCACTGTGGACCTTCAGAACACATTTATGCAACCGATCTGGCACTTCCAAGAAGCACAGGCAGCCCCATGCTCATGGAGTGCTAACGCAAGACAGCTCGGCTCATCCCAACGCTCTCTGGACACTGAGAACCACAAGAGCGGGGAACACAGCTGGGAGCAGGCAGATGTTGCTACTAGAAGGATTCACTCTGAGGCACAGCCCACTTGTGAGCTACAGGCTGAGCACCTCAACACGTAAGGATCAAGCACAAACCTTAATGACACCATTTTCCTTTGACACATCCTTTTCAGGGTTTCTTTTCCCCCGACATTCATTTTCACTGCCAGCCCCTTCTCTAACTCCTCCAGTTTCACAGCACAAGGACCTGATCACCACGCAGGGCTTATAGTTAAGTTTGGAAATCAGTCTGCATGGGATGACTCAAGCTGATAGTACAGCTACGCACACGTGAACACCTGAAAGACGGGTTGTAGAATGGAAAAAAAATTAAAACAATGTGGACATCAAAATCTAAGTCAAAGTGTTAACATGAAGTGCCAATGAATTATGCTGTGCACAGAGAACAGGCGAATAATCTTCCCTATGCTGCTCTATGCATTTGCCAAAGGACAGATATGAGGGGAGGAGGGTACAAAAGTATCAAGAAAACCACCTAACGTTTGACTTGTGGGGTAAAGAGGTGGCTGAGATTTTGCTCAGTCATCCTGTTTAGTGGGACATATCATTCCCAGCTAATAGTAAAAATTTTGTGTTAAATTCTCCTTTGAATTTAAAGCTGCAGGGTCTGAAATTTTGGATAGACAAGTCTTTGCAAGACAACCCAGCAGAGGGAGAAATTGCCAACTGACGCCTAGTTACTAGCAAAGTCAAACACCAGAAGGAGTTAAGTATAAACCAAGGACACTCGGTGCAGTCTCTGCTGAGGACAAATATATAACTTCTCTACATTTAGCCTGAGGGACATTCATTTTAGGATACAAGACTACTGTAGGATAACACAAGAATCTTGTATCCCAAGATTAATTCTACTTAACTGGGAAGTCAATGGATTACTCACAGTGAAACATACACCAAACGCTTTGCTATATCGAGCTTTCCACAGACCAGGCTAATTTAGTGTTTTGCTAGTCACCAAGACCAAATAACTCTCTATGTTGGCTCTTCTGGTGAAGTGAATAAACACAAAGTAGATGAGTCAAATTTGTAACTAGCGCTGAAGAGAATGGGAACATTTATAATTTATTCCAGAGAAAAATGGTTCCAAACCTCACTACAGATACAGGAACAGTAACTAACAGAAACTACATTGGCATCTTTACCAACACAGCCCTTTGCATCCCAGCCAAACTTAGAGATATATAAAGTCCTAGCTGGAACTTCTTATAGATCTGCAAGAAAGAACCGATGATTCTGCCAAATGTTAAGGTGTCATTTTTACTATGGAAAGTAAGAGAGCAACACAGATAGCACACATGATAGCTTACATAAAGTGTATTTTTCTTTAACGAGACTCTGTGTTTACATTTCAAATGTATTCTTTCACTTTGTGCTAAATGCTCGGGTTGAAAAAGCAGGAAGTTGTAAATTCCTAGAACTGCTCACTGTTGCAGTAGTCTGTAAAACATTACTACCATCCTATCCGTACAGCACAGAAATAAGAAAGGGAGGAAAGAAAATGAAAGTTCATGTGGTATACAAGTTAAACATTAAAAGCTCTCTTAAAATCACCACCACTATAGAGGACTTACACCCAGCCCTTCTCAAGCAGATTTGCAAAGTACACCTGTGAATCTCTCTCATGTCATGAGTACAGCTAATTCCCCAAATTCCCATTCATAAAAATGAACCTGTGACCATCTGTTGAATAACTCTGTCACGGTCGCTACACAGGGCTTGGCATAATTAATTTGCTTAATGAAATTATTTTTATTGCCAAAATCTTCAAGTAACCTACCAATCCATTTTCATCCAAAGAAACCAAAGTAATATAAAAAGATGAGCATTAAGAAAACAGACTCTGAAGAGAGATGGTAAAAGAAAAGCACCATGCAATTAACAGTGACCCTCTAAATCCAAGTAGTTTTTTAGCAAGACACGACAAGAGCAAGTCTCCTTCTCTTTTTCAGGGAGTTTATGCCCCTGCTGGAGTACAGCCATGTGTTGCACGTTTCCTGAATGCCATTATCTGTTCTAAAGAATAATCATTTCATATTTAGTTGATATTAAGAGAGGAAAGTATTCTTCACCCATGTGACAAAATGGTTGACTCTCTTCAGTACAAACTAATAAAGTTGCCTTTGAAGTAGGAATGAAAGGAAATAGTATAAACTAAAGGGAACTGGAAAGGGAAGGAAAATACATCCCCAAAAGAGCACCAGAAGCAAAATGTCAAGCTCTGTGCTCTGATTTTACTGCTCCTCGGGATATTTTGTTATTATTTTCCTTCCCACATCTTTTCAAATCAGAATGAAAAAATGCAGCATCCAGATAAACCACTAATGCAGAAAACAGCTTTCATTTGAGCTTAAATGCGTGACATGCTGAGAATGTTAAAAATTAAGTTATTAACAACAAAGATATGTAACACTTGGTTGCACTAAGCAACATCGTCCCAGATTTCTGTTTGTTCCGTAAATGTCAAGTCTACATTTTGAAACTCACATCATGAAACATAACCTTTGAAATTTCACACATTATGGATCAGAAATGTAAAGCCATGGAATTCTCCCCTTCTGCCATGTGAAAAACAGAAGCTACGATACACTGAGAAAAGTCTATTGTAGAAAATAAATAACTCTACATCATGGTCATGGATCCCAAACTGGCAAAGATGGAACAGATTTATAGTTTATCACTGATTCACTTAACACCAGCATCAAATTCAGTCTTTGTCCTCTCTCTCACTCTGATTTTGTTATTAAAATTAAGACAGCCTTTAATCCCCATGTCTCTATTAAAATGTCTCAGTGGCAACCTGTTTCATGGACGCACAGAGCAGTTAAAATACAACAGTAAGCACCACAAATCAGGAATAAACACATTCTTATTTCCAGGATGCCACTACTTCTTATATTAAACATACATTAAAAGTACTCAGTTGTAAGCATGCAGATGTAAGATTAAAACAATAATAAAGATGTCATACGGAAACAGCTACAAAGTGCCATTTCTAAAGCGTAGAGAAAATTAATTTACTTCCAACCAGACTTGAACACCAAACGTAACAGTATCGGTGCACAGCGTGCACAACTGATAATCTGGAGATGAAGAGTAGTGGTAGAACAGCAGGCTGGAAGTTTGGAGACATTGATTTTGTTTTCAAAATCTGCTAATAGCTTCTCCAATAAGCATCTATTCTTGTCCCATGCCATCCTCCCAAATACAAGTGTCACAGGGTGGAACAAAAACAATTTCTTGCTGCGTATCTGTTCCTTAGGTCTCAGCAGTGGTCAGGGTCGTTCCATGCAACTACAGCACACATTAACAACTGAACATTTATCTGTACATTAGCCAACACTGAGCTAAAGTGCTTGGACACTCGTGGTGCAGCAGCAGAGAGCTGTGTGTATTTAGGGGTGTGCCTGTACACCTGCAAGCCAGCGCTACCTTCTCTGGGGTTACAAGAACGCACCCACAGCTAGAGCTGCTGCAGATAACGACAGACTGCAGAGTAAACATTTTAGTTGCTTTCCCAACCACAGAAACAAGGGGAGGACAAAAAACCGTGTGATGTGCTCAACGTCTGTTCTGACTTGCATGTGAATGGGGATGATGAAAACATGTGCCTTGCACCAGTGACACTTTTTTTTCAAAGAGAAGTGTTGGGGTTTTTTTAAACTGTTTGTGTAGCATTAAGTAGTATTAAACTAATAATATCCATCCGCTGAAATGCGAGTTATGGGAAAATCTGTTTCTTGGCAAACCAAAGCACATAAAGGTAAGGAAACAGTCTGTAGAAAACTGTTTGAAACCAAACCAAAATAAACATAGCAATGTCAATATAAAATCTTAAAACAGTAATCAACATTTTCCATTAGGTCAAATCTGCAAACATACTCTGTACAGGGTCCAAAGTGTACAGTGGGGGCTTCAGGGCTAGACCACCATTCTCCAGATACAAAACCTTGTCATGCTACCCCTCAGAGGCAGCACTTGACATCGCACCAATGGAAGCAGTTACAGTGTCATGCCTTTCTGCCAGATGTCCTGTTTCAGACTGGGTTCTGCCGCATGCCCACACACCCTGAGCGTACAACCTTCTGGGGACCTACCCAGCAGCTCCTGGAACATCATCTGTAGGTAACTGCTTGTCAGCATTTTGTAGGAGGCTTCCTAGAGCTCTGAAGAGTTGTGAGCTGTTCCAGCTCCTGTCTTTCCCTGAAAAGGCCAACCATTTTTAGGATGCACTTCAAAATCATGGTATGATTCATTTTCACCTGCGTATAATTTCATATTATAAACTATTCAAATCAAAAGCTGTTCTTTTCATGTGGCCAGAAGAAGATGCTCACTTAGACATCCCCTGCCACCATTATGGAAAAATCATGTCACATCATTGGAAAAGCTTGACTGGGACTCTCAGCCCCAGTACTGGTATTTGTCATTAAAACTGTACAGTTCCCTACGTTACTTAAAGAAAAACGTCACCAGACACGTGCAATGCTTAGAGCTAGGGTACCATCATTAGCTTGATTGCCTGAGACTTGAGACAAGCAACTGCATCTACAGAACAGAGCAAAGAGACTGCTTTCAAACCCTTTTGGGGAATTAGATCCCACTATGTAGCAGTGGTAGATTTAATCAAAAGTCATGTCCATGCCAGGACATATTTTAAGTGAGGACTCTGTCCTACAGTGAGGTAGATGGGCAACTACACTTCAACAAGGTACTGAAGTTGCTTCAAAATTCTTCTTAGTTATTTCTCAGAGTAAGAAATTCTGGACAATATATTTATTAAAAGAGAAAACACGCAGGAGTGCTGCAAAAAGCTAGCTATGCAAACAACCCCAGAGGAAACCCAAACAAGCAGGATGCCCCAGCACCTGGGAGCTAGGTATTAAGAAGTGGTACAAAACGAACGCAGGGATTGTGTGTGCATTCCTGTCCCTTTCCTTCCATCACAGGTAAGGGCTGAGGACCATGGGGATGACCCAGAAGAACGTCTCACAAACATTGTCTTGTGTCTTACCAAAGCACTGTGTTGAGCAGCTGGTACATGCTGCCCATGCATAGGGACCTTTAGAGGGACATACCGTGGAGCCTGCCTTCGGGCAAGGCATGTACTCCCTGAAGAGCTCCTGCTGGAACTCTTGCTCTTCCAGCTTCTTTTCCCCATTATGCAGTCTCCCTGCCATAGTTTCTCTGTCCTCTTCCCTAGACTTGTCTTGGCAATCAGAAAATCAGTTTAGTTTATCATCTTCGAACTTCCATTTTCCTGAATGCATTTTGTAAATTCCACTGTCCCTTCCCATGTCTCTCTAGGAGTCAAAAAGCAACATGTTTTCCTTGTTTTCCATTTGTTGACAGGAAAATTTGTCAAGAATCATCACTTTTGTTGCCAGACATCTGATAAAATGCTTCAGCTAGGCAGCCAGAACTCTCCAACTGTGGCCTTGGTAAATTTGTAGCATCTGAAATGAAACATAGGAAAATGGTTAACAGAGACACTGAGAAACTGCAGCAAACTCTCCATAGCAGGGAATTCAGTAGAAAAATACCTCTCAGTTCACAGTGGATTTTCAGAGCCTTTCAGGAAGACACCCTGTGCTCAAATTCTAAGTGATAAGGACATAATCATAACGATCTCCTCCGTCACCTCCGTGTCTTTGGGGCGAGGAAGGGAAAGGAGGGCAGGCAAATATATCAGGCTTACACCAGAATGTGCGAGTGAGTAGTTGCTCAAATGAGTCAAACGATAGACACCACAGACAGACTCATACTGGATTATTTTCTATGGACAGCAAAATGCTTCAAGATAACCTGCATCTGGCTGTAGTCAAGGAAAGAAGTCCTGATAGAATGAGTGTGGAGGGAGCAAGACTGGTGAGTTTGCTCTTGTTCTTCTCTCAAAACAAGATAAGCAGTGTGCCTGAGCTGAAGACAGGAAAGCAAATCCACACCACATCAAGGGAGATCAGGATTCTACCTTCAGTGCCAACCTAGGCACCTGGTCACCTATGTCCTTAAAAAACAAACAAACAAAGAAATCTTGATAAACTGGTCCTGTGAATTTGGGTAAATCAGGGCTAAATCACACTGCTCACCATTCTGCTCTGAAATTTAGTCTCTTGTTGCTTCAGGTTGTAGGTTGGTTTCTAATAATAATTACAGCTGTGCTAGAAAAGTCAGCCTGAACTGTTATTTGGAGCTATACAGGTGTAACGTCCTATAATTCAGAAGCAACACATGAGCCAAACTTTAACTTCCCCACAGCTCTCTTACTGCTTGGGGTCTGACAGCATCCACTGGAAAAACAGGGGTGTGGAGTTGCCACGTTTACTGTAAGAAAAATCATATGGATGGGTGCCTTCCTTCTCCATAAAAAACTGCATCTACCCACTTTAAGAATAAAATAGTGGCACATATATGAACCCAGCCACCAAGCATGCAGACAAAGCCCAAAGTTAAGAAAAACAAAAGAAACCATGGCAGTAACATACCTTGTGTAGATTCCCTTATTTCCTGAGCTTCTCTCCTCCCAAACCCACTTGGCTGCTGTCTCTGGAGTTTCTGTCTCTACAAAGAGATCTGGATGCCCAGCACAGTCTCAGACATGTCCTGGTCTGTATTCAGATCCTGAGTCTGAATGGAGTATCCTTCTCTTCTCCCAAGAGAAAATTTATGGGTACCCTTCTCGGTGCTGATTCCAAAGTGCCAAAAGTGAGGCAGGATTTTCTTCCATGTCTGGGAGGTCTACTATTATCCCAGACATCATTATAATGCATCTTCAAGTTCTTTATCCTCTCTTGGTACTGCCCCAAAGTGATGGACAAGGTGCTCTTATACTTGGCTATCAGAGTCCAACAGACACTAATACCACCTCAATGTCCTGGATATTCACACATGCTCAGTGTTACCTACACGAGGCCAGCTGGCAGGTATGATCGTTTCTTCTGAGAAATGTTCCAAGAACATCTTGATTAATACAGACAAATCTGTATATAGTGAAGACTTCCAAAAAATTGTATCACCTCAAGTCAACAGAACAGAAATTGGACCAGAGAGGAGCATGGTAGATATTATGCCATGACTTGATGTCCGTACTTGAGTTAGCCTTGTCCAGAGCAAGAATAATTCACACAGTAGTGTGACCATGTACCACTGCTAGCAGATGCAGATGTAGTTCAGCACTTTCCCAGGAAGAGCTCCTTACATGGCTCTGCATGCCAAAACTCTTGAGTGTGAAAGTGAGGTAAGTCAGTATGCAACTGCTCAGTACTGACAGGACATCAGTGTGTGACAGCATGCCATAAACCTTCTTTTCAAAGGGACTAGATCAGCAACAGCTGGGCACACATACCCAAGCACTTCCAACAGCAAAGGGGAAAGAGAAATCTGTAAAATCTGCCATCAGAAAGCCAAGCATAAAAGGCAGCTCTACACCATAAACTCTTTTGTCTAAACCCTCGTGAATGGGAACTATTTTGTTGGGTATTTACACGCAGATACTATACAAGAGCAAAAATGAGACTCCCTCAGAAATGGAAAAGAAGCATGAAACACACTCAGTGGTAAAACACTCAAAACCTTTCTCCCAACAAGGACACTAGGGAAGGCGGTGAAACTGGAAAGTTTCCCAAGCCAAGTGGCAGCCCAGCCTTTGAAAGGTGAGGAGATAAGGTCTGAACTGTGACACAGACCTTCCGAGAGTCCACTGCAACTGCAAACCTCCTTAGCCCCTGCAGAGTACCCCAGATCCACAGCTAGCTGAGAGAAATCAAGACCAAGACCAGGGCTCAGAAAACCCCCTTTCCTCCAAGCTCCTAGCATGGCTCAAGAAATGCAGTGTTGTGACTGATTTGATTCATGAGAACATCCTAAAAAGCAGGCCGTAAAACAAGGGAATGTGAGATTGCCCTTTGCAATCTAAACCCAGGAATATACTTCTAGAAAGCATTAAAAATCAAATCATATGTAAATCCAGCATATAATAGTTTAAAGAGAAGCACATATGACTAGAGTGGTTAATAATTATATCAAAAGTGAAGAAAATCTTCTAACTCTAGCTCAGATCTTCAGGCAGTACTGCACATTATCAGCTTGCCTCTCACTTTAATTTTAACGGATTACAAAACAAACACACACAAGATCAAGTTAATATGAAGAACCCGCTGTTTTTAAACAAATTGAGTAGGAAACTGTTGGAAAGACTATCCTGCAGATTTTCATTCTGTGAAGAATGTTTATGAACAGAAAAAAGCAATAGCTAGGGAAGACCCCATTTTGTCACCTATACAGTATATATATATATTTATACAGTGTAAGCACTTGCTGAGAGCATGATGATGGCTCATTTTCTGCTACTTCAGCAAGGAACCAGTTACATCAGTTGGAGGAGCATTGCATACAGCTGCCTAAAGTTGTGTATTCAAAGGTACTACCGATCCTTCTTTGTACAAATTTAGTCTTAAGTATCCATAAAAGCAATAGAAAGTGAAAGAACACACTTCCAACAGCAATTTTATAAATAAAATCACTGTTGAAGTTTATTCACCTCTGTTACAATATCAAATTAAATCAAATCTGCAGCGTGTAAATGGCAGTAGCCAACACCTGAAACTTCAGAGAAAACAAAGCAAAAATCCTCTCCTGTTCCACAATACAAATGTCCATTTGTCTAATACTGTACATAGAGAAAATATTTTACTGATAGCTGTAATAATACTCTCACACTCTGAAGTACAGGCTCTAATTACCATCAACTTAATTAAAATCAATTTCTTTTTATTGATTACTTAACTTTCTGATGCTCTAACCCTGCTGCCTGAGGGAATGTTTTCAAAGATCGCCATCAGTGTTATGACTTTTTATATTAATTAAGCTATTCTGATTAGTTTGCCCTTTTACCAATTATTCTCAGTGCTATACATCTGCCAAGTGACAAATGGTGGAGTTTAAACAGTTACACAAGTTGAATCATTTATGACTTTGCTCTTCCCTCCCCTCCTTTCCCTTTGCCCACTCCCTCCACCCCTAAGAAAGTCCAAGTACTGCAGCAGATCTGTATAGAAGCGTTTCCAGTAAGGGTGTCTTTTCCACAGCGAACCGCACCGTTAGGGAGCTGCCCGCCACTCCATTTCCCCCACCGAACAGAAGCGAGGCCCCCATCTAAGAATCCTTTCCAGTCCTCAAAGCCTCTAAGTACAAGATAACCTCACGTGAATGATAAAGGTCTATTAATTTTAGTGGATTTAAACTCAAACCACATGAAACACTAAGCACAAATACTGTTTCGAGGAGATGCGGACAGGCTTTGCTAAACTGAAGCCTACAGCAACAACTTAGCAATAAACCACCCCATGAAACACTAGACCTGTGTTAACTGCAACTAAGAGAGCAGTTATGAGAAAAATTAAAATATCATAATCTCATTACGGTAGCACTTTAGAAAAGTTGTATTTCATTTTTTTAATAGTCTTTAGAAGAATAAAACAATTGCTACATACTCAAAATTGAGATAATTTGGGGGGTATTATGATTTTCTTTTTTTCTTTTTCATTTGCCTGGCTGTAAGCTGAACTCATTTGGCACTGCTGGAAAATAATTTTCACATTGCTATGCTTTCAGTTAGTATCTGGCTTTCAACAATTGGATACTTTTGCCAAGCTTTACTACTTATCATGCAACCTAAATCATCCAAATCATAAGTCATTAAAAAACCCCCAAACTACCTCACTTTTATACACTGTAGTGTCAGACAGTATGAAAGAAAAATGACTTAACAGATCACACACAAAAACTGAACGGCAAGTATACCCAGATTCTTACCTATCTGCAGAACTTCTTTCAAAATATTTTTAAAGTGTCAGATAAAATTTCCAACACGAGTGCTTACACAGAAAAAGCAGGGATGTGATAATATAAACAATTCTGCTTACTTGAGAAGCACTTAAAACCCCACCAAACTCACAATAAAGAGCAAGACCGCACCATCGGTTCAAAAAAAAAAAAAGATGGAAAAAACCCCAGCACAATACACCACTAAACAAAGCACTAAAAATCCTCAGGAATGCCTTGAAAATCTGCTAAGATGTTATTCATATCAGACTGACACACAAGCTAAAGGGAAGCCAATTGATTATAAGTCAACACAAGCTTACCTGCTTAAGTGCTTTCTTTGTGTGCTGCTGGAAGGAAGATACTAGCTTGCTTTGCACTGGTGCGTTAGTAAGGCTTGAATCTCGATTGGAAGACATTTCTTCAGATATCTGCTTTGGGCAAACTTTATAAAAAGAAAAAAAAAAAATCAGAATAGTGTCATGGGGGTCATCTTTCCTTGTATCTTGGGGGAATCATGGGGGGTATTATGGGAAGTCCAGAGGACAGTTAAAAAAATAAGCAAGTGTCTGGAAAACAAAGAGCTCACTCTACGAAATTCACCTGATCTTTAGGTCCAGAAGAGCTGGAAATCTGGCCATAGTCTAAATAAACGCCATGTTGCACAAATATTTGTGCCTTGTCACACCCTTGTGTGCAGTTCTGGAGGCCTTGCATATATTGCCTTTCATGTTCTGAAAGGTAACTGAAATAGTTTATCTATGGGTTTCACACAGAAGGTAGACAAAAATTACCTTCCTCAGCAAGACATTTTTAATGGATTATGTGTCTAAAGGTGTACATATACAAGCCACACTGATGACCCTGTGCTCTAGAAAGATTTATAAATACATAACTTTATGCCAGATTGTAACGGCTTCTTAGGAGCCCAACTCATCTATCTGATAAGTACTTCTCGGTAAAGCTAAGAACACACACTGTCCTGTTTAACGGAACAGCCTGCAAAGAGGAGTTGGGGTCTCAGGTAACGCAAACTGCTACTTGTCAGCCTTCCACATAATATCTGTTTTAATGAACAAACACCACAGTACTTGCATGAAGCAGCCTCTTGGATACATGTCGTGTGAGAGACAGAAAAGGTCTCCTGGTTAAAATTAAAGGAAATATGACTGGTTTAAAAAATCAGCTTTATTAAACAGATATGAAAGCTGTGAAAATAGCTGGAGGATCTTATTAGTAGTCAGCAAGCTTGACTAAAAGGGCAGTGAAAACCTTCCCACTCTTAATGCCTTGCGTTACTATTATCTCGCTAGTGCCCTAAGAGAGGCCAGCTAAAACAGCATTAGCACAGATCAGAAATTAAGCAGTTTTTTCCCCATTCTCCTCTGCTGACTCAACTCAAGCCTGTCTTCCAGCGCTGCTCCAAGCTGGTCTGAGTACTGACACACCTTCTTCATAGCGCTCTGCGGCTGTGCCTGCTTTCCCAGGGTTTGCCATACTTCACACACCTACCAGAACTGTTTGGAGACGCTCAAAGCAGCCGCACAGACTGCAGAAATTCCAGAGGGAATTTTAGCCCCGTGTTTCAGTTTGCCTGTTGTTTTCTCCTCCCACCCTTCAGGGGGATGAGCAGGCACCTGAAGTAGCATTCTAACTCCCTTGCCTTTAGCAAGGTTTCATAGAAGAAATATTGTAAGGATTTTTTGTGTTCATAAGGCAAAAAAGATAGAATAGAGACAATCTGGTTATCAATAAGTAATGGTTAAGTGTTTGTTTTCACACTGAAAGAAAAAACAATACTTACCTCACAGAGACTCTGCTCTGTTTTATGGCATTGACATTACGTCAAGGTAATTTTCATGTTAGATTAAAAGTTTTCATTAACAGATAAGACAAATCCTATTTTGTTCCAAGATTTCTAACTGATACTTGTCACCTTTTTCCCTTATACTTGAAGCAGCAACACAAAATAGGCTCTGAGTTTACAGCATCACCTGGTTTGGATCAATCTTTTCCACATGATGAGCAAAGCTTACTATCAAAAAAGACAACTTAAAGGAGGAGCAGTGTCAGTAGAAAACAAACAACAGCTGGTTTATATAATCTAAATCACTGCTGAGACAAAAAACACCTACATCAAAACAAAAAGCCGACATTTCAAATTACCCAGCTTTTGTTTTTTCTTTCAACGTGAATTTTTTTACTGTTTTCTGGCAAAGTCTGAGAGTCAAAGAATTGAAGAAAAAAAAACCAGAAATAGTGTGAGCACACAACCCCCATAGTATGGGAGAGGGGAAGAGAACAAATTTTAAAATGCCTAAAGAGTTGAAACTGTTCTATACTTCACTGTCCCTCCTAAGAGAGCATACAACATGACCTGTCATGAAAAACCTATTCCTGTTCTCCGGGATGACGGCAACTCCTGTCACCCCCTTGTTCAAATGGGAAATTCTGATTTTCATGACTTTGACCTAGGACATTATCTACGAGTCTCTTGTATTTATTTTGGTGATAAAGTTCATCCTGGAGAGGTTTGGCAACACTGATGACACTCAACACTACAACCATTAATGACCAAGTCGTGATACAACACAGGAATAAAAGTAAGCATAGGTCTATATTCGTTTTATGCTTTCATACTTTTTTTTTAAACAATAAACCCTGAAATTGTGACAGGGTCTATTAGAGGCCACACTTCTTATTCCTATCATTACTTCAATTTCACATGAATATGTTACCAGTGTTGTCATTTCTTTTGCTTCTGTTTCTTTAAAGCTTTGACAACAAAGAAAAACCAAGGAACGGGGACTGTTCAAAGGGGCAAAGCAGCTGCAGCCGAAGCTCACTGAAACAATAAATAGCTTTCCACTGCTGTAATCTCTTCTGCAGGTACAGAAGGAATTCCTCACTCTAGGCTGGTTTGGTTTTGTGCAACCCAAACCTAGCTCCTTCGGAGGTTTTGAAAAACAAACTTTTTCCTGTAGTCTAAAGAAATAGATACGGGAGGCTGAAATCCACTGCTTACAAATTGAAAATGACATGGTGATTACAGAAACTCAACTTCTTTTATTAACAACAATTGACACTTCTATCTAAAATATATTTTTTACATTATAAATATTTTCCTTCATATATCTTGTAGCTTAAAATAGTAAGAAGCTATTTTAAATACTGCTTTTCATGTTTGAATTAAATTTCCCTTTCCATTTAAAACCAGCTTGACATAAATCATGGCTATAAACCTACCTAGTAAGTAAGAGATGTCATTGCCTATTTTCCAAAAGTAGAAGATACAATCACTGAAAATTGAAACACACTATGGTAATTTATATAATTGCTTAATAACTTGTATAGTCTAGTCACTTTATTAGCAAAAAATAATACTAAAA
This sequence comes from Eurystomus gularis, assembly GCA_013400335.1. NCBI lineage: Eukaryota > Metazoa > Chordata > Aves > Coraciiformes > Coraciidae > Eurystomus > Eurystomus gularis. The sequence continues at coordinate 139,902 of VZZY01019329.1, forward strand.
TTGATATCCTCTTTATTTAGAGGATAATCAAGGTATTAACTGTTTACAAAACAATATGAATTGACTTTTCCACCGGAAATGAAGTACAAATAAGAGACAGTGAATGTTTCTTCAAAACATGTTCTGCTGCTTAGTGATTTAAATTGATCTGTGCCAAAATCTCACTACACTACAATGCTTGCCTGTGACCACAAAAAATTGTATTTATTTGGTCATTTATATGGATAGAGTCCAACTGCTTTTCTCTGAACAGGTCAGAAGAAAAAAAAAGAGGAAATTATGAAAGAAAAATATGCCAATTGTTTGAAATGAGCATTGATGATCCTAGAAAAAAAATGACACCTTACGAACAGAGCAAGATTTCTGCTACGGAAACCGAAAAACAAATTCGAGAAGAGCTCGTGGTCTTTGTACATACGTTCAACTTTGGAAACTGCAACTACTTTGTCCGTAAGCACTGAAGATGCAGGAATATTATCAGATCCATGTTTGCTTGAAAAGCTTTATGAGGAAAGAATGCTATAAATGAACTGGATGCTGGGGAGGAAAAGAAGAACCCTGAAAGAATGTGACAGATGAAGGAAAAATATTTGGGTAGCAAATAACGAGGATTCATCATTATTGCTACAGCAGAAAAAGTGAACAAGAGCGGTTTGAAGCCTACAGGAGGCATTTCCATTTAGTGGAGAATAATTAGGCTCGATTCTTTAAATTGGCTTCTTCAAGGGCTAGGACTGAGTGAAGGAATAAAGCAAAAAGCAACTATTAAGCCATAAACTGTTAGGTTATGAGCTGGAAGAGCAGCTGGGTTTCTGAAGATAAGACCTCATAGTGAGTGTTCAGAGAGTGTTAACATGAAGGATAGAATTAGAATTACTTAGCAAAAAGAGCATGTTAAAAATGTTTTTGACAACCTCCATTTAAAATAACTTCCTCTCTTCCATTTTTCGAAGATCAGTTTTGGTAATTATTATGAAAGGCTATCATTTATAAAAATCAGCAACGCTATCTTTTAATGTCAAATTTTATAGGCTATCTCTGTAATTTTTATTACCTTTTACCTTCCCTGCCCAAGAAATATGACACCTACATAAAACATATTAGAAGACATATTTCTTCAAAGAAACTATTTTTATAGGAATCCAACTTAAAATGATTCTGTCTCACTGCCACTGAAAGTTATTAGGAATAATTATGAACAGACTTATGTAACTAGATGGACAGAAAAATTCCTGGAGTGCTTTAAAGGCTTATTTTCCAAAAAATAAATAGCACAATTAATTCCTATTTCAGACAGACCATACTGATTTAAAATCAAACGAGTAAAATCAGCTGCAGTTCACCTCCTCCTTTGTTACAGAAACCACCACAGATGAGAGGGATTGTTTACTAATGGCCACATTACAAAACACAAATTAATATTGCTCCCATATGTTAAAGACTAGAGTCTACCTCAAGCATAAAATGTATGCACACTCTCTGGAGATCCAAAACTTCACAGAGAACTCCCTTAAGAAAACATATACACAAAATCTCTCTCCAAAATATCCATAAAATTCAATATTTTCTTTGGGTGACATAGATCTATACTTGTATTGACATAAACGGTCACACTTTGCCAACACAGATGTATCAAGTAATTCACCTCCATCACTCTTTGATCTCTAGAGCCCAACTTGCAAAATCTGAACAATTCAGAACTCGACTGTTGCCATCAGCTCTTGAAAATGAAAACCAGTTTGGGAGTTAGTTAATTGTACAAATTCGCCAAAGCAAGCAAAACCAGATGCATATATCAAGGGCACTACTGTGACCGTAATATTCTTTTTGAAAAGCAATACTAGCACTGTGAAATGATAAATAATATTGAATAGTATTTTTTGGAAAAAGACTTCAAATACCACATCAGCTTGGTAGCTTGCACTGAATCATATTATATTCTTGGCATGCTTTTGAGCCCAAACATTTCACAAAGCTTTGAAAACTGTGAATCCTTATTCCAAAGGAAGTCAACATTTTCCACTAAAAATATACAGCCTGTCATCACAAAGCCACTGATTTCTTAGGCCTCATTAACTCTGCTGTACAGCAAAAAAAAAGCAGATGAGAAAGATGTCTCCCTCAAGCTCTATGATATCTTCTCTCATCCTTATGATCTGCCTCCAGCAGCAATGAAACAAACGGAAGTTAAACTTGATCCTGGGTACAATATTTTTATTTTAGAGATACTTGCAAGGAGATTAAAAAAAAAATAAATCAACCAAACAAACACCAAAACAACAAAAAAAGTGAAAACCTGTCTCCTGCTGGTGTGTCATCCAAAATCCTGTATGTTCAAGCTGCTATTTCATTACTGCCCTTCTGCTTTTAGAATACTCTAGCCCACATCCAGATGTTGCCATGTACAACAGACATACTCAGCAGAATCATCCAATCTCATTCCCAAGAGACAGGAGGCTAAGGCTAACAGGTTTCCTGAATTGCCAGAAATTCCATTCCCAGAAAGGAACTGAACATCTAAATGTGGGCTTGGGTTTCAAACAATGGTGAATATTCATTCCTCACTACAGGAGTTGTCCTAATGGCTTCCTAGTGCAGAAAGCGTGCGGTATTCAAGAGCACAGTAGCTACAAAGACAAAATTTCAGGATTCAATATGAATCTGATCCTCTATTGTCCATCATTTCATCTACAATCTCTAAGAAAACAGCCTAGGAAATTAATTCTGCTGTTTCATGTTTGCAATTGAGGAGCTTACAGTTTATGAAGTGCTGAAAACCAGAGTGTCTCAAGAGAAGACATATGTTGCTCATATTTGGGCAAACATCAGAAGCGATGTTTGAGTTGGGTTGGGAGGGAAGTCACGCTACCGGAGGAGTTGCTACCTCCTCCACAGCTACATCATTGTGCATTCCATTGGCTCGCGTGAAGACAATCTTTAATCAACTGCGCTCCGTGGCTGATGGATTAGCCCTGGCTTCAGAAACCCTAGGGACAAATGCTTTTTGAGAACAGAACATCCTATTGATGGGCAAAAGGATATTATAGTCATCATTTTCCCAGGCAACAGTAATTGGGATTTTAATTCTTTTACCGACTGCCTCTTTACATGCTGCCCCTGTATTTGAAGGAAATGGAATTTGTGAAAAGATAGGAAGCTGCTAGAGAGCTTCTACAGAAACCCCACTCCAAACAACTCGTAGTGTAAAAAGTTTCTTTAATGTATGCCTTTGGAGAAGGGGGGGAAAGAAAAATTTCTCCACAGTATCTGAAAAATGGTGAGGTGTGCCCATCGCAGTTGTCAGTTCCGCAGTGCCGACGTGGAGTAACAGCTTTCACCAAGTCATGTGTTCATAACTGGGAGGAATTTTTACATTATTATGCTAATAAAATTGTTCAGTAGCCTGCATTTATATTGGGAAAAATGTGCCTGCTGGGGAACGTTATTCTTCTCTGAGTGTCAGCTGGTACTTTTTACTCTGAAAGCTGAAGACTATCATCTAAAAGCCCACAAATGGACTGAGGCTGTTGCTTAGGGTTTCATCCTCTGCTTTCAGCTAACTTGAAAGTAGCATTTTTTAAACTCTTGCAAAACATTTTCTGATCGCTCAGGACTGGGGCTTCTGGACCCTGCCCCAGTGGAAAGCAGAGCAAGTAAAAATGCAATCAATTGGGCAATTAAGAATACAATGTCTGACCTCAAACGTATCACACAAACAAAGGCTGAAAGGAGACACCGCATCTATTGACCTTTCCTAAAAACACAAGTCAGAGAATTTCCTAAAGCACTTTTTTTTTTTGCACTGAATCAAACGTTATTTTAATGCCACAAAATAGTTTTCTGGAAAGAAAAAAATCCCGGCTTTAGTGTGAGAAGTTTAATGGATAGACATCTTGTTAGATTTGGTCTGCTAGACCAAGTATTTTCTATAGAAACATCTTTTCTCAAATCTTTACAAACCCATCAAGTCACCGCCTCATCTTTGGTAAACTAACTAGACCGACCCTGTTTAATTTACCAGAGCAAAAGAGGTATTTGTTCACTCAGATGTTCTTCCATGTCTTTTCTAAATCCTTTCCCATTTTTCTTATTTCTTTCTTACAGCTATAATGAATCTAGCAATCACTAGTAATCACTTAACTAGTGCTACAGCCAAAGGAAACACTGTGCCTGTGTTGTTTAACCAGTACTACCAGAATTATAGCCCAAGAACTGCAGTGGACTAATTAGCAAAAGCATCTCATCCATGTTCAATTCACTTTCTATTGTGATCCTTAAATGCTTTTCAGATTTATTGATTTATTGAAGATACATTTCCACTGCGCAAATGCGACCTTTCTTCTTCACTTTAACGTCTAAAAAAACTTGTGTTATTCAACTGTAACCATCCACAGGGCAATCAAGAGGGATCTCAACGTTATTATTTACTGTCAATAAATTTAATCAAGAAGGATTTTATACTTTTCAACAAGTATTGACAAAGATATTGAATGAAGAGCGGTCAAATTCCATCCTCAAAAGAACAGCAAAAATCTCTTCTGTGGATGGTGATTCCTACGCATTTGCCCATCTAATAATTTGTAATTTTCAATCCATCTGAAATTGGCTCCATTCCTTGGGCATGGCCCTGTTTTGAAGCCAAACATTCTATACTGTAAATGAACTCACTTAGAGAATTCTACATATATATCAATAGATATCTTTCATTACAAACCTGTCAGTCTCCAGAAAAGCTGTTATCAAACATGTTTGACAAAACTATGTGCGGTCTCAGTTGACTGATACAAGACACGATGTCTGCAGTTCCTCACTGGCCCCACGCAGCACTGGCCTTTCTATATCCAATATAGACTCATTATTGCCATCCTGTTTACTCTTTCTCAATATATCCACTGCACGACATATTTAAAAAGTCTTGTTTTCAAAACGATAAATATATTGCAGTTTTCCAAGATTTGTTAAAGATGAAACATGAGGGAAAGCTCTCAGCTTTACAATCAATCTAGGTGTAATTTACTGCTCTACCCCAAATACTTTGAAATGTTTAATTCTAGCAGCTGCTCTTTTATGTCACCACAAGTGCTAGAATTATTTTTATTACTGTAAACTGTGAAAATAGTATGCATCCTCCTCCTGGTCAAAACCCAGCAATTTTCTACTTCTGGCATCCTTATTTACACCCTACCACTCCTAAATAATTGCCAGGTTTTTGCCACGATTTTTATTTCTATATAACAAGCAACATCAACTTTTGCTTCCCCATCTGTAACTTGTATTTACGCTGCTTCTCACCACTGCATTCCTCCTGTGACTTAGAGAAGCACACATCAACAAACTGTCTGAGTATCAGCCAGGAATTGTTGAAGGGCTACAAATACCTATGTCCACTTAGACACGCAGTATATACTACACAAGCATAAAACCACTGCACACGCAGAGTCTGTTAAATTATAGACATAATACAGCAAAGAAAATGAATAGGCAGAGCCAGTTAATAATTCTTGACTTTTGTTTTTCCACTGAGCTTCAAAACTTCACCACTAGATCCACAGCAACCAGTCTGAGTGATTCTGTTTCTACCACTGAACAGTTTGTGATGGTTTTCTCTGCTGCTGGCGATACTGAACTAGCAGAATCGGTCCCGGACAGGTGCAGCACAGAAGATAAGTAAGTTGCTCAAGATCAAAAATGAAATCAGTGGCAGAACAACGACGCAAGCTGAGCTTTTCCATGTCCTAGTTGTAAACAGAACACCCTCTCACCACAGACGAAGTGAGACAAGGCTGCAGCCCAGCAGTGGGACAGGTTGTGAGGGGGAAGCAGGAGAGAAGAACTGAGCAAGGAAATGTTTCTTTCAAAGGTCCTGGGAAGCTTGATTTTTGCGTAAAGCATGCATTTTATAAGCATTCCAGGAGTGTCGTTTTAATAAGAATAATATTAATTTCTATCACTTGCAAGCAATTTTAGGTGACCGAAGAATTGTGTTTTCTTTATGAGTGATTATTGCCTCTCAAAAAGAAAAAATATTTCTAAGGTTGCTATTTTCAAGTTCTTGCAGTTTGACATTATCTCAGAGAAAAAAAAATGCACAGGATTTGATACTTCAACATGTCTTTCTGTCAACATGGCACCCAAGAGAATCTCTGCCTTAGACAAAAAAAATACAAGCCTTTGTCCTGTGCCCAGAACTCTACTGAGGGACCAAGCCCACATGCCCACACTGAAATCAGTGAGATGTCTATCAAACAACTGCAGGTCTGAAGCCCAGTAAGGCGAATTACTCTTTAGCTGTGGGGCCTAGAACAAAAACATTGTAACCCAAAATTCAAAACACACCCAACAGTACTACTCATTGTCTTTTACAAATCTAAGTCAAATAAAGGCTCTTAAGTGTTCCTGATTTCTTTATAAGGCCGAAAAAGAGTCACTCAAAACTAGTTCCACTGAGTACAAAATATTATTGATACTGTTTAGAAATCACACCATGAAAATCTTAAGTAAACAATACTTTTTCTTTTCCCCAAATATGCCCTCTAATATTGAAATAAAAACACCTACCACCATTCTCTTCTCCATTATTATTGTTTGTCTCAGCCATTTCAGTGCCATCTAACTCAGATTCACATCCTAAATCCAATGTTCCATCTGTAGGGCATGTTGATTCTTCTTTCTACAGTTAAAAAAAGAAAAAGAAAACTAAAATTAACAAGCAAAAAAAAAAATCAATCGTGGTCCTACTGCATCTCCAAAAATAGATTACTGCAGTGTACTCTCATGCTTACATTCCAAAAAACAGAATAAAATAAAATATGCTGGTGAGTTACTTCATAGAAAGACGTAAAAACAGACCTTCATGAAACAACTTGCAAAGCAAAAGCAAGAATGCTATTTCGTGAAGCCCTAATACACTCTTTTTTAAAAAAAGTCAAATAAAATGCAAGATCTTCCACCATTATTTTTTTTTTTAATAAAAACAGCCTTGTTTGGCTGTTAAAAATCCTAGTTTTCCAGTTGAGTGTTTGCAACGGTGAATCAAAACACAAATCCTTTAATGTTTCTTTTCTGCCTTTGCCTGTTTCCTGAATTCAAATAGCTGAAGCAACCTGGAGCTCACAAGCATGGGAGTGATTGTGAATACCTGGATTTGTGCCAAGAACATCTCCCGATTTAAAGAAAAACAACAGCATTTGTTTTAGTAAATTAGGAAACAGAGCTTCTGAAAACTATTCAGTCAATCTCAGATACAGAAGTTTTAGTTATAAGGAGCAGGCAGATCTATAGAGTTTTATCTTTTTAAAACCCTTACATCAAAGTCTGTCACAAATTACCTTCCCCCAGTCCAAAATTTTAATTGACTACATTTAGACTGCCAAACACTATAAATGTCACTTTCTTGTTTTCCACCTCTGCCTCACATTCCTCCACTCCTATTGTGAAGCCTCTCGAAGTTTGATCACGTACAGCATGAGACAATTACCACACACAGAAACCATCATATATGTACCCAAACGAGAAAATAAAGAGGGAAAAGAATGGAAATAGCATAAAGGCGAAATTCTATCTCTATAATGATATTCCTTCTCAAAAAAAACCCCGAATTTGCAACCTGTAAATTAAAAGCTGATCTATATTAGACTTGCAAATAGTTTTGCACTATTCAAAATCGAGCATTAATACAATTACTTAATAAGAAAGTCAGTGATCCTCTTGAGCTCACTGCTCTTAAAACAAAGGCCTTTCTGTGAACAACTCGGAGAAAGCAGCACTTGAGCTCTGCTACATGTTTTTTATACCATATACCAAATTCAAGAACATGTATATGCTTTCTAGGATTTAACATTCAATGTTTACTTTCATTATAAATCCTTTTAAAAGACATCTGAAAGCAGTTAGAAAGACTATCGGGTCATTTCCTCTCCAAAGAATCTAATCTGTTTACCTTTATCTCTGTTGAGACATTCATAAAATGGATTCATAGCACTATGTACTTTCCATATACAAAATTTAAACTTACTTTGAGAGCGTAGAGTCCCGACTTTCCAGGGATTTTGAAGAATGTTCCATCACCTACACGAGTGTTAGTATGAAGCATTGCATTCAGGCAAGCTAATGGAGAGGTTCCACTGAAAAATAAAATCGTGCAGTCCAAGATTGAGTGCCTCTTGTAAAACTATTCCCTCAGTCTATTTTTTTAAAAACTCATGCTTGCCTGGCTTTTTTTTTTT
>VZZY01019329.1:148142-178812 GCA_013400335.1 Eurystomus gularis
TTTTTTTTTTAATTCTCTCAACCCTGAAAACATCTACATTACAATAACAGGCCAGTTTCAAACTTAATCATATGCATCTGTCCCCTAGGCTCGAGGCAAAAAGTCTGTGAATTATAATTATGCTTTTTCTTCATACAGCAACCAGCTCCACATTCTAAGCAACCAAAGTCCAAATATTTATGTGAAATTACTTAGTAAATAACACCATGAAGCCTCATTTTTTAAATGTTACAGACAATGTGGCTGCTGCACATGAATGATCAAAACACTACCAAGTTCAAGGGCAGCTGCATCCCATAGGATGAAAGGCAACAAAAGAATAATAAAGAGCCCAGGAAGAACACATTTAAAATTAAAAGTGATATATAGTTAAGCCTTCTTCTGGCTTAACACGGTCAGCATGCATTGCTGTACATAAATACAAGCACATTTGTGCCCTGTATGAAGAGCTATCTTCTCTAATTAGAGTTGTTTTAGAGATTAAGGGATTGACCTACTCAAGGCAGTCATTGTAACACCGCTGTGGAATGCTTGTTAAGGGACTATTTAAAAAGAAACACAACACATTAAGGAAAAAAAAGAGTACAGGGATGTCTTTGTAATATATACACATTTACATCAGGGAAAGAAAGCAAATGTTTCTACGCTACCTACACTTACAACATTCTGAAAAGTTGATCTAAGAAATGGCGGGGAAGAAGGTCAGCATGAATTATTTTATTTCATTTAGATTTTAAAATTAAAGTACAAGATTTATAGATGTACTATCACATCTTTGTCCCCATTTACTGACTAATGTACACGGTGTACTCAGGGACTAAATCTGAAACTGTGCTTCCTCCCTGGGGTCCCCAGCCTGCACGCACGCTTATCTTTAGCCACGTAAATATATTCCACTTGGTTAAGTGGAACAATGCCTGTGCATTCAATTAAGTGTGCTGCTAAGTATTTCAGGATTAATTATATACTCTACTACAAACCAGGAATAGGGCTTTAAAAGTCCATCAGAAACGACTGTTCTTTCTTATGCAATATTGTAACACAATGTCCAATCTCTGTTGAAAATTGCATGACTGATCTTTTTTTATAAATAAAACTGGGCTGAAATTGTCATCTCTCATATGACGATGCTTTCTGTTGAGTTCCATGGCTCTGTTACAACAGAATTCATCCTTACTGTACACATATTAATTTAATGGCACGATGGATAGTGTGGTAATTGCTCTTACAGTAAAAATTAAACTATAAAGTGTCCTCAGGACAAGAAGCCCTGTCCAATATAATTCATTTATTCTTGGTCACATTACTACATCAAAAATCAAAAAGTATTGGTAAAAAAGCTGCTTGTTGGTAAACACATTAGATCTTTACCAGGGAGCTATTTTATGAGTATTCCAAATACTATCATCCAGTATGAACATTTTGACAAGTTTTTGATGTCTCTTTTTTTTTCCCCTGCAAATAAAACTGATTCCACATCTGGTTTTGATACAATACTATAACAGAATACAAAACTAAACACGGTAGAAAAATAACGATACTGCTAGCAGGAGCACAGAAAACATTAAGAGATTTCCTTCAGTTTAATGGTTACTTAAACCAGCTTTGGAATAAGCAGGATCCTTCTCTTTACACATTTTCCTTATTGTATTAATCTTTGACACGCAAAGACACAAAGCATTTAATAGAGCAGTTCTATTTCTATATAGAGCAGTAATTTCTTCCATATGTTAACATACACAATGTGAAGCAATTTCAACTCTCACAGTCTTGGATCTTTTCAGTGAAACATTATCACAGATTAAGACTTTCTCTGCGAGACAGAAGGAACTTGCTGACTCTGCAACGGGAGACAAACTCAATATATCAACAAGAAACAAAGCTGTGAGCGCAGGTACGCACGATCTGTATCCTTCTGTTCCGATGCAGATATTCTGGATTCCACGCTTATTTTTAGATATCATTAACCAATTACAATGATACAAGATGAATGAAGCCAAAATAGAGGATTTGGCAATATCTCATGGCCACTACTGTGCTCACAGCAGATATCTTAATCTTCCAAGTCTAGCCAACTGGCAAGTGGACAATAGAAACTACTCTCCGACTTGCAAAGAAATCCGTATCGGCTACTGAGACAAGAAGTACTTTAACTACCGTTACGCTTGTTTCATACAGATATCTGCAATTCCTACATAATTTGGCATGCAACCAAAGAGCCATATCCACCTTTCCTGAAAATTGGGCCTTACGTATGTTTATAATGAGCACAAAACAAACCACGCATGCTTAAGTTGCAGATGAAAAAATAATCTGGACACTGTGGCGTGGGATTTATTTTGAGCTAGCAGCTCCAGCTGAAATTCCACGGTGTCCTTTATCACTGCTGTTTCAAGCCACGTTAACCAATGACTTGCCTATTCTTCCGTCAGTGCAGGCAGCCTTAAAACACCGTATTAAAATTCCCAAATGTTACACGGGCTGCTGGAAACTCTTGCAGTACATGCTATCACAACACATGGGGCTGTGGTTAGAAAAGTCAGCAACCAAAGATCCCATGATGCAGATTGATGTCGGAATCCTAGAGCCGTTTCCGAGGGATCCATACGACTTATCGCATGCTTTGTAAATTTTCCTACAGCCTGAGGACATAGTTGTTCTGCTCAGAGCTGCTGGCATGTCTTAATGTAGCAGCCAAGGACTGCCAAATATAAGGCTGAGTATCCTTGAATGTCAAAAATGGCACAGTTTGACCTAAGTCCTTGAAATGCTCCAATACAGTTCAACTTTAATTCAGTTAAATCAAATTGGATACAAAAATATTCTACTTTGTAACTCGATATTTGTGAATTTTTAGAGCCATAACATATTTTGAACCAATATGCTTCAAGTTTTGTTGCCATAGTCCACATGCAAGGAGGATGTTTACCATTTACAGCCTTCGGATGCAGAACTTTCGTACTGTTTATAATCTTTTGGGTGAGACTGCTTTAAACCATCGTGGTATTCTAAAAGCCATTCATGCGTGGCAATCACTCTTTATGGCATTATGTCTTTAAGACTGATTGTTTTCTGTTTGTACGTTTACTTTATATACATCTATACATACATACAAGCAGAGCACCCACACGCCCACACTTTCAAACAGATTAAAAAAATTAAAAGTTACTTACTTTCTGTAAAGGTGACATGAAGTTACAATGACCAGCAACATAGGAAAGAGAAAAAAATTACTCATTAGGCTTCCAATATAAAAGTTGTCAATACAACCCGATCATAAGGAAGGCATCAGACATTTCAACGTTTCATAAATGCTCTTTCCCTGTATGACTCTAAGCTGGCAGTATTCCGTACACCCTTCCACATACAATGCCCAAATTCCTGTGCATTATCTAAGGAAGCTTCTCACCCAACTTCCCCAGACAAAAGTATCTCCAATATTCTGCGATTCTGGGCTCCCTCTACTGGTCATGGAGCCAGTGCTTCCTCACCTGAAGTGCTGGACTCCACAGCCAAAATGCTCCGCAAAAACTCGTAGAGGATATACAGATTCCACTTGCTTTCTCCCCTGCTGCCCTCCCCAAAACACTCCAAAAATCTCTAAAAACAACAGTAAAACCCCGTATTTTTAGACTGTGAACTTCTCAAGCATGCAGCTTCATCAAAAAAAATCCTGAAAACGATAATGTTTATATTTTTAATTCTAATTTTAATTCTAGGCCAGTTTCAGCCACTCGATTCCCTGCCCCCTCCCAGATGTGTTTCCAAATCCAACAACGACTGCTACAAGAGGAGCTTGTAGCTATTGTAAATGTGATCAGGATTTGTTTGGAATTATCTGCTCATTTTGTACAGGTCCACAGTCACAAAGGAGCAACAATTTTTACTCACTGCTGGAGACAAAGTAAAACCAAAAGACTTCAGAACTGATTTCTAGACCTGAGATAAAGGGAATAAACTATCTTTACAATGCACGTAAGCTATGCTGGTTTTGGAGTACACCAGCGTCATAACAGATAAAGAAAAAAGTTAAGAGGGCAGGCTGTAGAAAACACATTTGTGTGGTCCAGAAAGTAAAAGATGGCGTAATTGTAATTTTTCAGAAAAAGGTAAAAGGCTGTGGAAGCCAAAGGAAATAATGTTCTTCATGACCAGTAGGGGAAGAGAAAGAAAGTTCTCAGGTAGTCTGAAAGTGCGAATGTAGCTGTTGATGTTTTAATCAACACCAGAACAGAGCAGGGAAGTTTGTAAAGTGACCTTCAGCAGAACATCAAATACACACCAGTCCTGGTTGGTACGTGCACTGGAGCCTGTTCCAGCATATAGCATTTGTATTGACCAATTGGTTGGTACATGGACTGGAACCGGTTCCAGTGTATAGCTTTTGCATTGAACAATCTCTTGAGCACGCATCCAGCACTGCATCCTAGGATTCTTTCTCTCTTTAATAAATCAAAATTTTGTTTAAGCCTGAGGTTAACCATAGACCCTCAGTGTACTTTTTCCAACACACACAGCAGCCAAAAATGCTGGGGTATTAACCAGATGTCTAGATGGGCACTGCTTGCTGAAGGGCTCACAGAGCAAGGCTGCAGTACTGGATGTCCAGTGTGACCAAGCCAAAGCAGCAGCTTTCCCACAATCCTCAAGGAGCCATGTGCCCGTGGCCATGCTGTCGTGTGCCAGGAAAATGTTCCAAGTCGCCTCACAAGATTTTAGCTACGGCCTAGCTTGGGAGTGACATACAAAAGCACCAGGAACCTACGCAGCTACACCACAGCAAGACAATACCTGTCCTGTATGTCAAGAAGACAGGCAAACTGCTGCTGACTGCTCTAGAACCACTCTTCCCAACAGCCGTGCTTGACTGAGTTGGCAGGGCCACAGCAGCCATCAGGGCTGGGGCCAAGGGAAGATCTTCCAGCCCAGGCTCAGGAGGAAGAACCAGGAGAGGTTCAGTGAGGAGAAGACTGAGAAAAAACTCAGACATTTTACTGTATTCAAATGGTACCAGCACAGGATCCTTCCCTTGGCCCAGAGCGAAGCAGAGAGCACAGAGAAATGGCTGAAAACAATGCAGAGGAGTTCAGGATTTCCTGCCAACCACCTACAAACTTCTCAATAATGAAAGCTTCAAGTCAGTCTGAACAAATCAAATCACATAATGATTAAGTCTCCAGTTTCTTATCTGGTTATTTTGTAGACCCTTACACAGCATGGCGGGTTGGCTCTGGCTGGATACCAAGTGCCCATCAAAGCTGCTCCATCACTCCACCTTCGCAGATGGACAGGGGAGAGAAGGTGTAACAGAAGGTTCATGGGTCAAGATAAGGACAGGGAGATCACTCACCAATTACTGCCACAGGCAAAACAGACTCAACCTGGGGAAATTAGTTTAATTTATTACCAATAAAATCAGAGTAGGGTAATGAGAACTAAAAACAAATCTTAAAACACCTTCCCCCCACTGCTCCTTCCCAGGCTCAACTTCACTCCTGATTTTCTCTACCTCCTCCCCCACAGCAGTGCAAGGGTTTGGGGAGTAGGACTTGGGATCAGTTCATCACAAGTCTCTGTTACTCCTTTCTCCTCAGGGGGACAACTCCTCACACTCTTCCCCTGCTCCAGCATGGGGTCCCTCCCACAGGAGACAATCCTCCACCAGCTTCTCCAACATGAGTCCTTCCCACAGGCTACAGTTCGCCACAAACTGCTCCAGTGTGGATGCACCGTGAGGTCACAAGCCCTGCCAGCAAACCTGCTTCAGCATGGGCTCCTCTCTCCATGGGTCCACAGGTCCTGCCAGGAGCCTGCTCCAGTGTGGGCTTGCCTAGGGTCACAGCCTCTTTCAGGTGCATCCATCTCCTCCAGCATGAGGTCCTCCAAGGGCTGGGTGGATATCTGCTACACCATTAACCACCATGGGCTGCAGGGGACAGCCTGCCTCACCATGGTCTTCACCGTGGCCTGCAGGGGAATCTCTGCTCCGGTGCCTGGAGCACCTCCTCCCCCTCTTCCTTCACTGACTTTGGTGTCTGCAGAGTTGTTTCTCTTCTGCATTCTCACTCTTCTCTCCAGCTGCAATTGCTCTTGTACAGTAACTTTTCCCCTGTCTTAAATACATTCTCACAGAGGCGCTACCACTGCCACTGATGGGCTGGGCCTTGGCCAGTGGTGGGTCCATCCTGGAGCCAGCTGGCATTGGCTCTATCACACACAGCGGGAGCTTCTAGCAGCAGCTCACAGAAGCCACCCCTGCAGCTCCTGCCACTACCACAACCTGGCCACACAAACCCAATACACACAGGGAGACCCCAAGCAGCGTAGTTGCCTTCTCATCCAATGTTACATACAGACTACATGTTGATCTTTCTTTCAATAAACAGAACAATCATGGACTAAACATGGTAATCCAAACTAAACCAATTTATATTATCAAACAGAAAACTTGACTTGACCAATCAATTTAAATCTTGCTTTTGAATTTCTTCCATTCATTTTCCTATTGCAAGGTTAAACCATTCATTGCTTGAAATGATTAAAATACCCCAATCAGCAAATAAATAGAGCTTTAATGTAATATTACATTTTGCTAATTGGGAGATTATAAATGCACTCAGCAATCACCTAACTTAACTTAGAAAAATTAACCTAAGTCATATTTTCTGATGTTAAAATAGCAATGACATCTTATTTACTAAATCATTACGAGTGTACTTATTTCTGTTAAGTCATTTTTGGAAAAAGAATGGAATTTGATTAAAAGATTGGCTTCCAAATGCTGAATGAAAATACACTAGATGTGTTGGATATAAAAAGAAAAAAGGGAGACTTTTCAAAATATTACATATCCAAGATAATTTATTAAACAATAAAAATGTTACGTTTTAGTATGTGTGTAGTAGGTAGCTAGGGAACCATCTACTACTTTTATATAAAGACTAGTGAAACTGCAGAGGCTGGTAGATCTCAGCCTCTCATACAAAGTTGTTATTCATAAATTGGAACAAGAAAAAAGCTTTTTACAATTTGAACTTCCAATTGGCTCCTTAATTTTAAAGGGAGTACTAATGAGAACGACAGAAAATACTCTTGATGACTACAGTTTGTGTGACTGTCAAAACTCTTTATGTCCTGAAGTCTTAACCACTTAAATAATAAAGTCATAATACAGAAAGTCTTAAGCCTTAAACAGGCTCAAGTTTCATGGGCATTAAAGTGCATACAGATTGAATATTATTTATACAGTTTGAATAAACTCTACTTAAGGTTTATTTCTAATATAAACTCTCCCAGTTGGAATTTTAAATGTATTTTAAAGGATTAAAAAAAAAAATCTTAAAAGAAATCATATACTTTAAAAAAAAAAAATAATCTTACAATAAATTTTATCCATGTCAGCCAAAATTAACATCACTTTTGTTCTCATTTGGGTAGCACCCTAAAGACAATTTTTACATCTCTGGTCCTACTTATGCTTCGCATGTGGCACCAGACTTTCTGCCTTTGACTACTGCAAACGCAGCTGCTATTTGTGAGCAGAGCAGGTAAGCCAGGGAGCTCACAGCTCCCCAGCAAGAAGCCAGGCTAGCACCGCTGACCTGACGGTAGTCTCACAGGCTGCAGACAAATCCCAGAAGGTGATAGGAGAAAGATCCGTTACGTACACTCCTGACATCACTTCATACCCAACCCTCATGTAAAAGTCTTGGTTTTTCTAAACCACATGAAGATAGAGGTAGGAATAGTATTAGTACGATGGGTAATGACTTTAAACTGGAGGAGGAGAGATTTAGATTAGATGTAAGGAAGACGTTTTTCACTCTAAGGGTGGTGAGTCACTGGAACAGGTTGCCCAGGGAGGTTGTAGATGCCTCAACACTGGATGTGTTCAAGACTAGGTTGGACAGGGCTTTGAGCAACCTGGTCTAGTGGGAGGTGTTCCTGTCATGGCAGAGGAGTTGGAACTAGATGATCTTTATGTCCTGAAGTCTTAACCACTTAAATAATAAAGTCATAATACAGAAAGTCTTAAGCCTTAAACAGTCTAAAGTTGTCCCTTCTACCCAAACCATTCTATGATGGAAAAAAACAAGGACCAGAACAGACATGCTAAAACGTAACACATCTGGCACGGATACCTTCTGTCTCACTGGCTAGCAGAACTTACCTACCAGCTTTCACTGAAGTTAACCCAAGTAGCAAATCCCAAATATCTAAAGCAGAAGAACAATGAACTCGAACCTTTGCCCTTTGCGAAGGAGTTAAAAGCAGCTGGGATCGCAGTTGACTACAGTGTCTGATACATCACCAAGAAACTGAATCTTTTCATTGTCCTTCAAATGTGAAATAATCTGGTGCAATACTGGAGAGAAATTCAACACGGATGCTAAGTTCAAGGCAGGTATCATAAAAGGGTACTTTCTGCATTCCTTAGCAGGAAATCTCGTTTACACACTCACCCAGTCTGGTTTTACATTTTGAATTCACCAAACCTGGGATCAGGGAAGGAGTTGGAAGTGAAGCTGCTTTCACAGAACTAACAGATGTCCTCCATCTCACAGAATCATTATGGTTGGAGAGGACCTCCAGGGTCATCAAGCCCAACCTTTGTCCTAGCATCTCTCTAACCACTACCCCATATCCTCAAGCACCGCATCTCTTCGTTCTTTAAACACCTCCAGGGATGGTGGCTCCACCACCTCCCTGGGCAGTCTATTCCAGTGCCTAACTACCCTCTCAGTGAAGAATTTTTTTCCAATATGTAATCTAAACCTCCCCTGACGCAACTTGAGGCCATTTCCCCTTGTCCTCGACCACCTCTGAAGCACTGAAGAACAGTGTCTCTCCTTGGAGGAGTGGCTATGAGCCACCCAGAGAGCCACACAGAGATTAGTCAAGTCTTCTGTGAAGGGATATACATAATAAACAAATACTGGACGTGGTGCCACTACCCTTATTTCTACCACTTCTAGGATCGTTCTATATACAGCAATCTCCCTCTGGGCCTTTGTACATCTACATACAGCCACTGTGTGCAGCAATTACATGACAGTAGCACACCCAGTAAAGCACAAACGCAATAAAGCTCCAGCCATACGCCATAATGTAAAACCCAAGGTGGACATGTGCATGAAGCTGCTGGCTGAAGACGAACATGACAAAAAGACAGGGTGACGCTGGTAAGAAAAGGTTGTTTTGTTTCTTTAAGCCTTCACCAGACTGGTTGCATTCACCCGTAAGTCAGTCACAAGTGACTGACCCACCACACGATCTGAGATGATCCTTCACTTTCTTGGTAAAGCAAAGGTCTCATGCATGACTACCCACAAACTTTTACTCTAATTCCCTCTCAGCAGCTGAGAGTTTGGCTCACTTTTGCAAATGATGGCATAGCTGGAGGTTTTTTTCACCTCTTAGCTGTATGGCAGCACTACGATGTATCTGATCTTTCTTTTTGCCTCAGAGGTAAAGACTCCTGACAACACGTCAGATCTCTGTACAATGGCCTTTGAGAGACATTTCAATCAATTTCAGCATTTCCACCCTTACCTTTAGAGCACTCTGTGGTCTGAGGCCAGGCTGTATGAAGTTCTGGTACCCTACAACATTGACACAGAATCCTTTTGATATCTAAAGCAAAGTGTATCGGATCTCTTGGTGCTGGCAGCCTGGGAAAACTTGCGATGGTGTTTAAATCTGGTGACAACAGCCATAGTAATGTTCCAGAAGAAAAAAAACTACAAATGGAGTTCATCTGTGGTGAAACCAGAGCTTTATTACAACTCATCTAAAACAATGAAATGAAAAGCCACAGGAACAAAAGTTCATTGCAAATCCCAGCACTCCTTAAACCAGGGAGACGACTTCTTTTTTTTCCTAAACCATTTTCTCTCACAAGAAAACCTTTACATATAGAAGTTCCATAACTTATGTAAAATGTAAAAGTGATCCTGAACTGAATTTTACAGAGTTCTTGCCATGGATTTTCCCCTCAAAATATTATTCTTTGAAAAAATGTTTTTAAAGGAAAAATTTCCTGTAAAGATATAAATTTACTCTAGGTTTATGATGTATTTGACAACAAGATGCTAGCAGTATTGCAGGTAAATTTGAGATGAAAAAATTAAAAGCACACAAACACATCACATCAATGTCATATTATACACTGCAGGCAGAAAAACACAAACATGCTTTCCTGAGATTTAAATCTCCCTATCCATTATTTTTGCTGATTACCCTTTGTCAGCCTCTGAGCAGGTCTCCCCAAATATCCTGAATGTCTGAAAAGTTCGCTGGAAACACCATGACGCCTCTTTAAATGATATTCACATATGGCACCGAGCATTCCTCGACCAGAAAGGAAATGAGAATACAAGTTTTATAGGGAATGTTTACACTTCTCTGTGTTCCCTAACACCTGGGAAAAACCCAGGGGTTTCTTCTTTGTGATGAAACATCTCAAAGACAGGACACGTAGTAAATGCACCTCCGTGCTTCGAATCCTTCCCATTTTCTTAGATGTGGTACAAATAATACAAGAAAAAAGCAATGATAACAAAACCAAACAAAAGGTATTTTGAATGTTTTTGAAAGACACGGGCAAAGATTAAATAATCCTAAAAGAAGAATGCTTCAGAAAGAAAATTATCCCAAAAGAAAAAGAAATCAGTGTGTGTCCGAGATGGTCACGGCAGCTGAGGCGTCCACTGGACAGAGACCAGCCTCCTCATTCAACATCACTCAAAAGAAACTATTTGATTTCTTTGTGTAATGAATTCTTATACTGGTCAGATAATACAGTTCTCTCTGACAGCTACTTGCTATTCAAGAATATATATTTTTTTCTTTTCTCTTTTAATAAAATACTTCCTTTGAATTGTTTGAACTGATTTCATTAAAAAGCATTTTCTCCTCTCACACCAATGATCACCATGAAGGACAAAATTAGAAAGAAAAGAAAAAAAAATGAACTCCTGCCACATGAAAGGAACTCCAGAGCAGAGGTTAAAAAATTGCCTTCTTCAAGAAACCATGGGTTTGATGTATATGATGTCTTATTTTAGGATCAGATTTCACAGGCCCTTGTGGGTTTTAAATACGTCTGTTTAGAAAAATGAAGTAATGACTGTGCTACAATCAAAAAAGCACTAAACCCAAGGAAAACATTGCCACAAAATGTGCAACGTATAAAATGAAAAAAACCCCACCCCACCCTTCCAAATATTCTTGGCTTCAAGTTGGGTGAAGCTTACTCCTTTAAAAAAAAAAAATTAAGGTGGAAAGTAAAGTGACTATGCTGAACAAGCTATAGTTGGTAATCACCAAATGCCTTTTGGCCTCTAAAATTTAATTATCCTCCACAAGGGACCTCGATGAACTTACCCCAAGTTCTCTTGTTTAATTTGGCTTTTTAATTGGCCGATCTCCACAATTTTCTCTGCAAAGCCTTAAGAATATCTTGTGTGTGGTATCGAGATATAAGTGGTTAGCCAAATGCAAAATAAAAAATACACCCCACCCCCCTAAAAAGAAGTTACAGCTATTTTTAAGAACATTCAGCTCCAGCAAGGTTCACATACTCATATCGTAGCCTAATTTACATTGGAAGAAACTTCAGAAGTCATCTAGTCCAACCTCCTGCTAAAGCAGGGCCACTTGGATCAGGGCCTTGTCCAGTCAAGTTTTGTGCAATCTCCAAGAATGGAGACTTCACAGCCTCTCTGGACAACCTCCTCCCGCGCTTAACTGCTCTCACTGGGAAAATATTTTTCTTAGTATCAAATCAGAATTTTCCATGTTCCAATTTGTGTCTGGTGCCTCTCATTCTTTGCTTCTCATGCTGTCCCTGTGCAACCTCCAAGAAAAGCCTGGCTCTGTTTTCTCTACACCCTCCCATCAGTGAGCTGTGGACTGCCATGGGATCCCCCTGAGCCTTCTCTTCTCCTGTGTGAACAAGCCCAGCTCTCTCAGGCTCTCCTCATACATCACCAGCTCTAGCCTCTAGCCATCTCGGTGAACCCCCACTGGACTCTAGCACAGCAGTACCTTTCCTGTACTAGGTGGCCTAAACTGGTCTCAGTACTCCAGAAGTGGTCTTAAAAGTGCTGAACAGAGGGGAAGGATCGGCTCACTTGACATGCTGGCCACTCCTGCTAACCCAGCCCAATATAGGCTTGGCCTTCTTTACTGCAAGGGCACCTTGCTGGACTAACATCTCATCTAACATCAGGACCCCCTGGTCATTTTCTGCAAAGCTTGCCAGCCCCCAGCCCGCACTGCTGCATGGGTTACTATGTCCCAGATGAAGGACTTTGCTCTTGCCTTTGTGGAATGTCATGACGTTCCTGTAGCACAATTCCCTGCTGTCTTGATCCCTCTGAACAGCAGTCCAGTATTCCAGTTGAGGATCATCTCCAAAGCTGCTGAATGTGCACTCTGTCCCATCGTCCAGGTGTTTAACAGCAACACTCAGAAATAACAGCCTCACTGTCAATGCCTGAGCAACACCACTTAGTAACTGGTCACCAACTCGAGTTAACACCTTTGATCAAAACCCTTTGGGCCCTGCAGTCCAGGTAAATTTCTGTCCACCTTATTGCCCACTTACTGAGTTCCTATCTCACCAATTTGACTGTGAAGATACTACGGGAAACAATGCCAAAGGTCTTGCTAAAGTCAATGTAAACAACCCCACCTGCTCTCCTCTCATGCACTGAACCAGCCAGCTGATCATAGAAGGTGAGCAGGCTGGTCAGGCATAATTTGCTCTTGCTCATTCATATTGGCTTCCTGCCATACTTGCTTGACTTTCTGTGCATTGGAATGGGCCATTCTCATTCATCAAGGAAGATAAAATAGCTTTCCTGGGCTCTTTCCCTTGTCCATAATCTGATTATCAACCATGGCCAAGACAGTCATCAACCTTCACACCTTCAATAAGTTCTGCCTTGTTCATGTGTAACAAGTCCAGGACAGCATGTCCCCTCGTTGGCTGATCAATCATCTGCATTAAGAAACTGACTTTCAGGAATACTATGGCTTGCTTGCATCTCCCACAACTACTATGGCCTGCAACAATTGCACAGCCCCAGCAGCTACTTAAAAGTCTCATCTACTACTTCTGGACCAGATGGTCTGCAACAGATGCCTACCACAACATTACTTATGTTGTTCTGCCCTCAGAGCTCTCTCTTCAGTGCTTGACAGACTCAGTACCCATTCCAAGGCAAAGCACTGTGCACTCCTGCCTCTCTTTGCCAGACTGTCTCCATCCACCCATCCATGGCAGCACTCCGTTCCATGAACTATCCCACCATGTCTTGGTAAGCCTGTGCACAGAGTTGCAACTTCCTCCTGCTTGTTTCCTGTGCTCTGTGCATTTGTGTACAGACACTTGCTATGGGCACCCCAGTCATACCACCTGCATAAAGTGCAAGGTTTCTCCAACCATATTGTTCCCCGGACACTTCCTCTATGTCCCCCATGCCTTTGTTTCTCTTATTGCAGCAACCCTCCCATTAAGTACCTAATCCAAAGTCCTCCAGAAAAGGTTACTGAGACCATCAACAAAAGATGCCCTTGCCACACTCCATCTCATGGATCCTGTCCCTGTTCACCAGTCCTTCTCCCTCAAAGAGTGTACCATGGATTTTCCTGTGACACCAGCCATGCAGCCACACTTTGACCCGAGGGATATGTCCCCTGCCACCTGAGCATTTTCACCTCACTGGCAGGATTGAGGAAAACACCATCTGGGCATTTGTGCTCTTCACCCTTGCCCTCAAGTCTCTGCAGTCATTTTTCATATATTTGGGCTCATCCCAGTAGTATCACGGTGGCCACATGGAAGAACTGCAAGGGTGAAGTCTGATGGCTGGCCACGCCTCAGGTATGTCCATCTGCAACATCTGTGATTCAAGTACCCAATAAAAAGTAAACCTCCAGCTACAGCAAGTACACCAGGTTGGCAGATGGGTGCCTCTGTCTCTGTCAGGATATGGTTTCAAATAACTATCACCCTTCTTTTCTTCAGGTACACAGTTTGCTGAACCTCTGCTGGCTCTGATGCCTTCCCTGACACCTTGCTCACCTCTTTCCATGGTACTACACCTGTCCTTCTCTGCAGGCAGAGAATCTTCCTTTTGTTACCAGAAATCATAGATTTCCAATTTCCCAATCTTAAAGGAGTCTCTATCCACAGCTTGTTTAAATATAATCGTTAGCTGCCTCCACATCACAGAGCTTGGGTGCTTGCCTCTGCAAAGATTCTGTAGATCTCCCATTTGTTCCCTCTCATGCTGCACAGTCTACTCATCTTCTCCCAGAGCTCCTTCACCTGGCAACTCAGCTCCTTAACCAGAGTGCACTTCTCGTGGGTGAGGCCACAGCCCTCCCCAGTGCAAGTCCTAGACCTGGGACTACAGCCCAAGACCTGGAGTTGTCTCTGGGCAAAGGCCTCTTATGTGCCAGGAACAGCTGCTGGTGACCATGCTCTACAGCACATCATACCATCACAGCACAGTCCTAAGCAGTCTCACATTGTCTTGAGCTAATTTTTGGCTATCAATTGTCCCCATCTTGTACTAACTGCTGTGATAACTGCTAGGTCTCTTGGCTCCCTGTTTCCTGGGCTCTGGGAGCTTCACTCTTGCCCACCATATAAACAACTACTCCTCAAGCATTCATCAAAGAGGTGCTTGACACTGCTTGATCAATGGTCAGCTAAGGAGAAAATACATAGGTGGTCCAAAACCGGCAAGTAGCCAATAAAAGCTGCCTGTAAGAGCTGAGAGAGACAAATGCCTCCATAGGCTGGCCCTGACCTGCAGCAGCAAGCCACAGAAGTTCTCAGAAGCAGGAGCTCCCAGAAGATTTTCGGTGAACCTTCCTGAAGAAGCCTGGAAATCGCTGCAACTGCTAGGTCACTGATTAGCTGCCTCTGCTAGAGATCTGCAACAGAGTGATAAAAAACACTGCAAAAGAACAACAGGACTTCTGAGATGTTGCACCACTTCCAGAGGAAGCCCGTGAAACATCTGACAGTGGCTTCATCAACTGCTGCACAGTGGAAAAAGGGAAAAGAAGGCAGAACAAAGTGCTGCAAGAAAACCACTGTGGGCCAGGTCTAGTTCAGAAGGCTGTGTAAGACTCCTACTTTAACATGCTATACAAGGAACATCATCCTGATGCAGTCATAGTTTCCAGCCACACTCCTCCCCTGGCCGACTAGAAGAATCCCCAGCCTTTCTTGTGATCCACAGCAGGGGCTATTGCTAGCGCAGGTGAGGTACTGACAAGACACCGCCCGGCAGTTATGCCTCTTCCTGTACGGAAGGCAATGGGGTAGCTTCTGCTTCCACCACCCAGGGTTGCACTGATCCTGGGCTCAAGTCACTTTGGCCAGCTCTGCCACTCAAAGCAGCAGCTTCATCAGCTTCCTTCTAAGGCAGACCACACATCCTGTCTCTATGACATGTTTCTCCCTGCCCCATGCCCCCTTTTTTTTCAAAATTTTAAATCTTGCTTATTTTCGCAGCTTGTAGCGAGCAGGATTACTCTTTCGGCTGCAATAATGGTTTACAGTAACTAGAGAAGGATGGCCTCAGACTGACACAACTGGTTCCCATTTCAGGCTCCTCAGAGCACGGCCTGTATTTCACCTTTTGTCAGTAACACAACACGCTCCCTCCAGCCGCTCCCTGCCATGCCAGATGCAGCCAGCTCGCCCGGGCTGTAACCCCTTGGGTTGCTACAGCTGGCACGAGAAGACACAGGAGGGGAGAGGCAGAGGTACCACCCTGCAGAATTACCAAGCTTGAAGGAGCCCCACACATTCTTCCACTTGAGCCTAATGTCACATCCCTGCTCTCTCACATGATTTCAAAGCAGTTTTCCAGTCACTGCCACTAAAACCAATTGCAACTAAATACATAAGATTAGAATAGGTGCTTGAGTACAGGCACCTCTTCCCACCATCCCCAAGTAATGAAAAGAAAATGCAACACGCTGTTAAGACCTATTAGAATTCAATTTCAAAAGGCAAGCATATTTCAGAGAAGACTTAAATTGTGGCAATATTTAACCATTTAAAGAAAACAAGTATTGCTGAGCAAAGTTCACTCACTACTGTAAGTTTAAGCTATTGTTTACATTTTATGAGAAGTATGGATCTTTTTCATTTCAGAAATCTTTAAATCTTGACTGTTACTCAATGTTGAGCTACCAGTCTATGAGACTATGAAATAATATTTCTCCCTAATAGAAAGGACTAAAGCAAATTGCTATGCTGAACTTAGAAGTGATTTATTTTTTCTTGACTTTCACTAGCAAAAATCGTCCAAAGTTTGAGTTACCTTAATCAAATTGTTTTATTAGCTTTGCCCGTTCTTAAAAATTAATAGATGCCACCATGCTGGCCTGCTGGAGTTTGTCGTATTCCTCACTTCAGCCACACCATCCATCTACCTAAGTAATCAATGTTCCAAATCAGTAGGAAACTTTTTAATGCTTATTACAATTTCTATGGAAAGTTTTACCTGGAAAGAATGCATTTATGCATGGAATGGCAATGCTGAAACCACCAAAACTGAGTTACTTTAATATAAGGATTTCATAGTTTTTTACTTGATGGAAAGTAATTTCCAGGGTCTTGGTTACCACATACTGGTACCACATACAAGCCTGTCCAGGCAGTTGCAGATTTTCACTTCATTGCTAACAGTATTCAGCTACAAACTCCTCAGCCACAGTGGCTGTGCTTAGACTCGTTTCCTTTTTATTCTTTCTTCTCTCTCATTTTCCTTTGTCTCCTTCTGTTCTTTCTTTTCCTTTTCCTTCTCTCTCTTCTCTTTCCCTTTTCCTCTTTTCTATCTTCCTCTCATTTTTTCTTCTCCTTTTCTCTCCTGCCCTTTGTTTCTGTTCTTCTTTCCCCTTTTTCTCTTTTTCTTTATCTCCTCTCCTTCTTCTCTCCCTTCCCACGTTCTCCTTGTTCCTTCCTTCCTGCTTTTGTCTGAGTTGTCCTCTCTCATTTCTTTCCCTGTAATTGTTTTGTCTCTTCTGCTTTCTTTTTTCTTTCCTCTTTTACTTTCATTCTTTCTTCTTTTCTCTTTGCTTTCTTCATTTTCTCTTTTCTCTCTTTTCTTTTTTTCTCCCTTCTTCTTCACTCCTCTCTTTTCCTTCTCCTTTATTTCCTATTTCCCTTCTCTTTTCTTGCTCTCCTCTCATCTATTTTCTTCCTCTCTTCTCTTTCTTTCTTCTTGTGGTGGCTTAGCCTTGGCCAGCAGCCAAATGCCCATCCAGCCACTCACTCCCTCTCCTCAGTGGGAAACAGGGAGAAAACGGGATGAAAAAGCTTGTGGGTAAAGGTAAAGACAGGGAGCTTGTTTACGAGTTACCATAAGAGGCAAAACAGACTCAACTTATGTGCAATTAATTTATTGCAAATTAAAATAGATTTGGGTAGAGAGAAACAAAGAAAAAAGAATTAAAACAGCTCCCCTCTTCCAGGCTCAACTTTCCTGCTTTACTCCTGATCCCTCTACCTCCCCCTCACTGCGCAGCGCTGAGGGCTGGGGGGGTTACAACCAGTCTGCAACAGCTCCTCTCTGCTGCTGCTTCCCCTCACACTTCTTGCCTGCTTCAGTGTAGGCTCTCTATGGACTACAGCTCCTACCAGGAGCCTGCTCCAGCCTGGGCTCTCCAAGGGCAACAGCCCCTTCTGGAAGTATCCAAATGTTCCATCCTGGGGTCCTCCACAGGCTGCAGCGTGGCTATCTGTCCTGGCGTGGTCCTCCACAGGCCGCAGGGGAATCTGCTCTGGCACCTGGAGCACCTCCTCCCCTCTTTCTCTGCCCCTGGTGCTCACACTACTGTTTCACACGCTCTTTTTCACCCTTCTCTTCTGCCCAAGTGCTGGTTTTGCCCTTTCTTAAATATGTTACCACAGAGGCACCACCACCTTGGCTGCTGGACTCAGCAATGCCCAGTGGTGGGTCTACTGGAGCTGGCTGGAACCAGCTGTGTCTGGCCTCACAGAGGACTGCTTGTCTTCCTCTCTTTTATTTTTCTTTTGCTCTTTTCCTCTTTTTTTTCCATTTCCCTTTCCTCTCTCCTTTCTCCTTCCTCATTCTTCTTCTCCATCTTCTATATTATCTCCCTATCTCTTCTGTCTCCCTCTTCTCTGTTTTCTTCTTTCTTGCCCTTCTCTCATTTTATCTCTCGTTCTCTCTTGCCCTCTCTTTTCATCCTGTAATATCCTAGTCTGATAAAAGAATCATACTTCTTTTAAAACAAAGTATAAAATAATAATAATTAAGAACAACTGAAATAACTTTCATTTTAAAAATTAAATTTCATTTCATTATTGTTCACTTCTATTAAAAACAAAGCAAGCGTATCATATCATATTCCTTCTCACTCACGGAAATTCAGGGAAATCTCCACTGCTTTCCTCTTTGTTTCTTCTCCCCCGTTTTCAATTAGGGCCTGACTTCCAAGTGAAGGAATTGAGAATTTTGAAACTAAATGTCAAATTCTGGGATACAGTGTCGTGTTTATTTTTAGCACACAAAACATTGTATCCAACTCAAAAAGAGAAGAGGGAAGCTAGAACAGATGAGAATGACCTATTTCTACACCTTTCGGCTCACGCTCAATTGAAAAAAGATTTATAAAATCTATTGCATCATGTGAAAGAGCAAATGAATGACAAGAAACATTCCTTCCCTTACAAAAGATCTTTCTCAAAACTCTCGTATTTGAAGAACAATTCAGTACTTCAGAATGTTTTACTCAACGACCAATCCAGGCAGAAAAATCAAGCTGATATAAAGAATAAGGAAGCTAGGAATAATAAAAGATAAATAAAGATTAGATATAAAAGGAAATTACTGTTTTCTAGTAATATTTATTCCTACAAAAATCGGAAGCAAGGTGATAATTTTACACTTTACATTAAAATGAATGTAACTACGACAACTTTGCTGACTTGTGACAATTACATCCCTAAAATATTTCTGTTAAGAGTTCCTACCTCTAAGGAAAGCCTGAAAAACAGAACAGGCAAACACAGCACATCCTGTATCTTTAAATATATAGCAACATATGATTTATTGTATGGGGTCAAATTAAAATATTTGGGTGGATGTGAAATGTTTCAGTAAGACTTGTTGTACATAAGGGAGTTTAACTTGGCAAAACAGCACAGCAAAATGTTCTTTCCTTCCCTCAAAGGGCCAAGCAAGATAGTTTTGTTTTTGTGTTTTAACTTAATCCAGCTGTTGCAATTCATACTATTTAGTAGATCTCTGTACTCTTTTTTGACTTACAACAGCTCATTAAGTCTGGAATTGAGAGACGCGGGTTTCTTTTTAACGTATAACTACAAGTCAGTCTAATTTCAAAATATCACAGACAGTGTCTTAAAATTATAACAAAAGTAACCATTGAATAATTTGTAAAAACAAAGCAGTGATAAGTAAAATAAAAGCTTTAGGCTGGTTGTTCTGGATCAGCACATCATTCTGTCTGAAAGGAAGCTTGATTCTGCTGAAGTCATTAATAAAGTCCCTCTGAATATAGGGGCTGAGACACACATAGACAAAAGAAGAGTCAAAGAAATGTAACTTAATGTGGCATCACAAACCAAATTCAGTCTTAACTAGAAATTGTTTTGTGTCATCCTGGTCACTGTGTCTGAATATTTTAAAATAAAGAATTAAATGATAAGGATAGTATTAAATCAATCGACAATACTAATCATGCCATGAATGCCTGGATTGCCCAGGCACAAATGAGCTTGTATCAGTACTGCTTTAGTTCACGCAGCGCAGCCTCTGACTGAATGGCATCTGATGTGGTTGTGTACATTAATATCCTCACACTACTACTATAAAGAAAGACTAACGGTTGGATTGGGTTTAGTGGTGTTGGTTTTGGATGAAGGGGACAGACAGTTAAGAGTACATATACAGTTTAAAACTGCCTAATTTCCGCTGGCCAAGAAAAGACTCCCTGACTGAAAGGAAGCAGTCTTTAGGAAAAAAACGAACCACCAACTTCCTGTTGGTTATACCTTCTTCAAGATTTCTTCCCCAAAAGTTCCTTGCTGTCCTTTATAGGACAGCAGGTTTTGTCCTTTGTGATGGTTGTAGAGGACACATGTTATTTCTGACACAATTATTCCAGATTCGATAATGGCTACCTAAAGCATTTAGCAGTCTACAAAACACGAACTCCAGCTATACTGGTAATATAAGACAAAGAAACGAAGCAGTAACAGGTAACGGGTGGTGCCATCTGCAAGAGAATAATCGTCAAGATCCCACACCTTTTTTATTTTATTTGTAAATGAAACATAAAAGCATGCAAGTGAAGCTCCTTCAGGAAAACAGGTAAAGAACGATATATCTTGATGGACTCCTGGCAGCAGAAAAACGTACCTTAAGCAAGCTTATTGAAGTTTATAAAAGACACGGCAGTAGCTACGGATACTATGAGATGCTAAATAGGGTGACTCAGTGAGCTATTTTTGCTTTTTTCTTCTTTAGTAAGTACTACATTCCAACAACAGAGCTACTAGGGCCTATTTTCCTTTTCTCATATTATAAATGAAATGCAAACCAAAATATATGGGGGGGGGGGGGGGGGGNTTGTCATCTCTTTAGCTATTGAGGGCAAACAGTAAGACAGTTCTTAGGAACCTCTGGAGCTCTCTCCCATAGCCTTTCCTATTGGAATAGCCGAGCAAAGGATGGATTTAAGTATCATTTAGTGAGTTACAACTTTATATGCGTATAAGTACATGTGTACAGAGGTGAATTTCTGTCTGTAGGTGTATTTACACACTCAAGCACATAAACACAGTTGCATAAATATGGTATTTAAGTTATTTTATTTTTGTTTACATTTTAATTTGGTATGCTTTGGTTCTCAGTTCTTTGTTGATACTGTAAATATTTGCCAGCCACACCATTACTGGTTCTAGCACACAGCCATCATAGAAGAGCCTCCCTGACAAATGAAGTTTACTGAGATTACGAGCAGAAGATGGGAGTTTTCCATACTGCTAAAAGAAAATCAGATCTTGCATAAAACATTTTTCCTTCACTTTATAGTACATAAGCAAGCAAAAGTTGTTCCTGTACTTTTTGGATTGTTTTGAAATGAAGAGCATGCACGTAGCTTAATTTCACAATAATTAAAACAACAACCTATGACACTCCAAATAAATTGCGATCAGCTAGCCTCAGATAGAACAGAAATTCACATACATAACACATTTTCTGAACAGTAATACCTGATTTCTTTCATACACCTTGGACAGTGAAATTCTGAGGGTTTTTTGTCTTGGTTCTATAAAAACATACTTCAAAATTTTAAATGAATATTCCAGTGCATGACTGTAAGAGAACTAGTAAATTTTTCAGCTCATGCAATAGAAGAGAAAAAAAAAGCTAGAAGAATTATTTCCATATTTTTTCCCCTTCAGTTCCAAAATGGTTTAATTACAGGTAGAGTGAAACACATACCCATATCTTTATAGAAACATAAAGACATCCACAGCAAACTGTTCCAGAAAATAAATTATTACTAGAAAATGACGCTTTCATAGAAAGCCTGACAACGTTTTCTTCTTTCACATTCAAGTAAAACACATTTAATTCAGTCTGCCAGAAATGGCTATGCTTCTGCTCTGTGAAAAATATGCTAATGATGAAAATAAGGACTTGACAATTTACTGAATACTAAGCGGAAAATCTGTAATGAGTTGCCTGTGTTCAGTGTTCAGTTTAGGCTCTTTTTTTTTTACTCCCGTTGCTATGGAATACTAGAAATAGCATAAAAAAAGATTATACCATTTTGCACGATGTTGTGCATGTCCCTTAAGACAGAGTGCTTAGAAATAAAGACCACAGTCAGCTGTGGGATAAATGAAATTCAAAGCAGTAATAAATAATAGGTTTAAATACTAACTGCAAAAGAGAAATACAAAGAACAAAACAGAATTGCCAAAAAAAAAATCCAACCCCAACAAATAAATCTCACTCAGCAATTAGCAAATTGAAACCTAGAATAATTCATTCTACACCTGCAAGACAAAGTAGCTTCTTAGGTTACTCGGATGTTGCAACAAAAGCTCATAAATCCATTGAACCAGGCACGCCTTCAAGTCCCCAGCCAGACTTCAATTTTCTCTGCAGGTTTTAAGTCTTCAACGGATTAAACTCTTTTCCTAAGAATATTTTACCTGAGTGTTCATTCAAAAGGTGACTTTTTCTAGCTAAAGTCTCCACATCATTCTGTGTTTGAAGGTTTAATATGTATGGCTGCTCCTGACACGCTTATGTGTTGAATTGCATCTGCCCAAATACTTCCTAACAGAAATAGAGTGGATTATTCTTGACTTATCTAGAGCACACGAGACCCGAATAAGGTTCCTGGCTACTCAGCAACAGTTCTTGCATTCTTCCCCTAACTAGCACACACTGATATTAAGCTGTCTTGCAGGTCTTGTTTCGGACTTTTATTTTAACATATTATTAGGTGTATTACTAAGGTTAACATATGACAGATAGTCATTTCAGAACACTGATGGAAAGAGAACGCGTTCTGTCAAATCTCAGTTTCCCAAAGATATGTTTCAAAGTTTCGGCTCTGGACAACAATGGACAACTATTACTCGGAAAGCTCTTCTATGTCCTTGCTCCTCTTAAAAAGAGGCTGGCAAAGCAGGCTGCTAAAGGTAGGAAAATTGAGGATCGTATATATCTACCTACTTTCCACATTGGTTCAGTTTAGAGAACTGCGGGCAGGCTTTGGATAAACATTAAAGAAAACACTCTGTAGACTGTGGAAGGTCTCATCGCTTCAGCCATTTAAAAAAGGCAACCAGGCTTAAAGCACTGCACTATAGCTAACATACTATTGACACACATGGAAAAAAACCAAAACACCACCAAAACAAACCAAAAACCCCACCCCAAGCAAATCAAAGAACTTGCACTGCTGGGAGAATGGATTCAAGATGTGGTGAAACTTTCCTATCATAACGTCTGTGAGTATCTGATTGTTTTGAACATGTTTGGATCTCTTGTATATATCCTTATTTCATTTCTCTTTCTGAAAGAGAGACACAAGCTTTGTTGCAAAATTAATCTTTGAAATACAGAAACATTAAAGAAAAAATATCTGTAGCAAACTTACTTAAACACTGCTGAAAGAGAAGTTGTTGGATATCCCCTTGTATTAAAAAAGCAGTATCTTCAATATGGTGTTCTCATAATATGGGGGTCTTAATTTTTGCAAATTAGACTGTAATAAACAGAACTCGGGCACGCATTCAAAGATAAAAGTCTTTTTGCAATATAAACCTTTAGAAGTTGAAACATTTATTGCATCACAAAATTCAACAACTATAATTTTTCCTATTACAGCTAAAAAAATTCACTTTTAAAATTTTCACATTTCCACTGCAAAAGTAAAAGTTGAATATCTAATGATCATATGGGCCCCTCTCCCTTGCCAGGAAAGCATCAAATAAATAAAAAAGCTTTCTACATCGTGCTAGCACAACGTTCTTTGAGAAAATACAGGTTAGGTTTGGGTGGGAGGAGCAGAAACTCAAGTGCCTGCACGAGTAAAACACAAATATTTTAATAGTACCAATGAAGAAAGTGTGTCACACAGACGGGATTCCTGTTTTCCCAATCTTTGCAGACACGTTTTGCAGAGCTGCTAATAGATTTAAAGCAAACAACCTCATGGCACATCTTTAAAAAGAACAAAAACCAAAAAAAATCAAGCAGGACTATTTCCTATTGCTTCCATGAAATGTGGAAAGGTCGTTACAATATATATTTTAGCACCCAGATACAGAGAAGTATTATACCAAATGGAAAACAGAAGTACTGAACACTGTAGGAGCAAAATGGATATGGAAAAGCAACAGTAATATAATAACCTTTTTTTTTAAAAAAAAAAAAAAAAGATAATCAACTGTTCTGAAATCTTAGTCACCTGAGTAGACAGGATGATAAATCAGGGGCCAAGTACAAAACGGGAGGGTCATATGAAATTTTCTAAACTGTTGTAAATTAGCTATGGAAGGTCTCAGACATGATACAATGATGGAATTGTGGTTTTATTTCCTCAGTATTGGTCCTGGAACCAAACTCAAACAGAAAGTTTGGTTGGTCCTGAGCCATCCCGTGAAATACTGAAATCTGGGATGGCCACAGTGTATTATTCAGGCACACAGAATGATCAAATCACTGGAGTTTGGGTCCTCACACAACGGGAAGGGAAAAAGGATGACAGTAGACTGGGGTAATTGGAGACCATGTAACCCAGTCTGATACTGCACCAGCAACAGGAGTTTAATGGACAGGGCATTGGCAGTGGCGGAGCAGAGGACCAGGCTATTTTCTTAGCTCTGCATTTACCTTTGAAAAATAATTACTTTGCTTCTGTCTCCCCTCCCTTTTTACATATGCTCAATTAATATTCTTAACAGTAACAGTATCCTCCAAAGTATTCTGTGTCATCCTCAAAAGATTCTTACTGTTTGCATTGTGCCACTTATCATCTGAAATATTTCTAAAATTAAATCCACATCATATTAAAACTAATGAAGGAATTTGCATCTGTGACACAAGCATGATTTTTAGCCTGCCTGTAACAGCTGGGGCACCTGTTACTACATGCATCATGAAAAAAAAAACCAAAACCAAAAAACCACTCAAAATCAACCAGGCAGGCAATTTTATAAAACGTGCTGACATGCAGACTGATTTTACTGGACTGTTCATTGAAGTCCCTAGACAGAGACTCCATTGTCCTGTGAAAGGAAGAGGAGCAGCATTAAAATGACAAGAAAATACCCCAGATAATGTCTAAAAACTGAAAGATGGAGCAAAAGTGAAGATACTGGTGGCTCAGGCAAAAAAAAAAAAATACATTCAAGATAGTTCAGGGTCTTACACTGAAATATAGGTATACACGATTAATAAATAAAAACCCTGTTGTCTTTGCAATTAGCTGAGGGAAAACATTTGAAGTTTTCTTATTTTACATCTGTTTCATTAGCACCAAAACCCAGTTTTCCAAATCAATACAAAGACGGACTCGCTGTTGTCCATAGATAAGCAGCTAGCTTTAAACTAACCGTGGGGTAATCACAGTGCAGCAACACGGAATCAAGAATTACCAAGCCTGCTCTTAGGCTCGAGTTAACGCCATTGTTTCAGAGCTCCACCACCAGCAAAAACTGAAATAATTATCACAGAGATGACACGGGTGTGATCACACAAGTTACAGTTGGGATGCACTAATGTAGGAAACCCAGCAGCTTTTCCCAGGCTGGACTGTGCTGTGGCAGAACAACACAGGGAATGCCTAGCAAGCATCACAGAATTGCCTAGATTGGAAAAGACCTTTAAGATCGTCAAGTCCAATCATTAACCTAACACTGATATAATAAACCCTATCACTAAGCACCACGTCTACACGACTCTTAAATACCTCCAGTGATCGGGACTCCACCACTGCCCTGGGCAGCTCATTCCAATGCCTGGTAACCATTTCAGTAAAGAAATTCTTCCTAATATGGAACCTAAAATTCTCTTGGCGCAACTTGAGGCCATTTCCTCTTGTCCTATCACTTGTTACTTGGTTGAATAGACTGACCCATATGCTGCTACAACCTCCTTTCAGGTAGCTGTCAAGAGCAATAAGGTCTCCCCTGAGCCTCCTTTTGTCTAGGATAAACAACCCCCAGTTCTCTCAGCCACACCTCATAAGACTTGATCTCTAGACCCTTCACCAGCTTTGTTGTCCTTCTTTGGACACCCTCTAGTGCCTCAGTGTCCTCCTTGTGGTAAGGGGCCCAAAACTGAATAGAGTACTCGAGATGCAGCCTCACCAGCTCCAAGTACAGGGGTAAAAAGAAGGAGGAAGCCTGAGATTTCCAGCTGGTGAATCCCTGCTAACACAATTACTGACCAAATTTGGCTGTTGTTACACTACAAAGAACAGGGTTTCATAGAGGTGTCTTCAGTGACTTTACGCAGAAAGACAGGTTGCACTCAAAGTTTGTTTCTTTCACTGCTTTACAGCCAAAAGCCACATCTGTAGGGGCATAAAACCCAACCCAATAACGCCAGGCTAAAGAACACGAAGAGCTTTCTCTCTCTTTTCCCATCAAGGCTTCCTTTCGGTCCACTGCAGGGAATAACTACCTTCAAGACAAAACAATACACCCCTTCCGCTGAAGAGGCTCCCAAATAAATTCCATCAGACATACACAACCACAGAAGCCTCTTAACTGTTTGTTCTCTTCTGTTAACAATCAGAGCCTTAAGACAAAAACAGTGGTTCTTTCAGTGAAATTTTTAAGAGCTTTTGGTTATTAGAGGTCCTTTTTTTAAGTGGAAGATAAAACAGTGACTTGTTAATAATTATCAATCACAATGACATCTTGGAATTACTTTAAAGAGAAAGGAAGTAAGAATTTAAATTTCTCTGTCTACACACATAAACAATAAAACCAGGAACTTGAAAACGATAAACAACAGAAGACAGTTGCCAGCTCATTTAGCCTATTTACAGAAACAGCAGCCTTCAGAATGGGTTTTATTTTTAAGTCAATAGCTCTAAGGATGAAGTATGCAAAGCTTAAAGAGACACTGTCAAAAAGATCAAAGGATTCAGAAGTGATGGGAATGTTTTCAGGAGTACCATCTCACTTCAGAGCCAGAGACAGACCCTGCACGGATCATGTGTTTTATTCCGCAGTTCAAAGTGGATTTAATTCCAGCTATCCCACTAGTTTAATATTTCTGCGTGATGAGTGTAAATCTAGTAAGAGTGTCTTTAGATTTATTAGGGCCATACTTTGCTGCTTTCCTAGGCTCAGAAGACTTAATACGTTATGATATCATTCATGACAGATATTATCAACACTGTGGAATGCAGAAGAAACAGCACTATTGCCAGTGCCAGTGGCAAGCATCTCTTCTTAGCCTTCTGAAAGACTACTGTCACACCAATACATCAATAGATAGCTTCATCTTGCACGGCAAAAGACAGAACATCCAGAGGAAAAAAGGAGTTAGGACTAATGCCGTGATTCCCGTAGTTCTGACGAAGAGTAACAAAGAAACATCGAGAGAGAGAAGTTTAAGATTCCTACTGGAAAGCAAGAAACCAGAACGAGACAAAGGGATTTTTTTTTTAAGCTCCTCTGTGAATTGCCTGAAAAGAATAATCAAAGTTACTTGACAAGACAGAGGTCAGTTACTTCAGCTAACAGCAAAAGCGCTATGAAATTATCCCATTCCAGGATTCACAGTCCTGAGTCTAACAGAGGAGGAAAGTAAATAGCTATAGCTACGGGCTAAAGCTGCGCTCCAAAAAATTAAACATTGCTTGTCCCATTTTGAAAGTTTATTGGCTTTTAACTTGCGCTGAGGATCTTTGGCTTTAATCTTACCCAGACAAGTCAATTTTCCAGTCTCACCAAGTGAAGGAGAAAGGGATCTACAGAAAGGCAAGACATACTCTAGGGTTATTGGCATCAAATACTTATCAGAACTTGGCTGGACATCCTCCCCTAGGACTCAAAAAATATGTATGGCCCTTGTACTGCAAACTGACCTAAAAACACTCGTAGAAAAATATCATTCATTCCCCTTGTTCAAGGCAGGATCAATCAAATCTACATAATTCTTGACAGACACGTTATCTAAATAGTTTTCAGAGATATCTAGGGATCTCTCGCACCTCCTCCATAGCTCATGACAGAAATCAATTACATCTGTTAGGGAAAAGGAAAACCAACTTCATACCATCTAATCAGAATCTTTCTTTGCTACAATTTAAATGCCTTATTTCTTGTCCTGTCCCTATCAGACATGCAGGGTAACTTATTCCCTTATTTTCTTCTTATCTTTTATACACTGGAAGACTTACTATGTCTAAAGTCAATCTTCTCTTCCTTAATTCAAACACCTAATTCATACCAACTCTTGTCTTGCTTTTATCTCCCTGATACTTTTAAGCAGTCTTCGACTGCTCCTATCCTTCATGAAGGTGCAGTGCCCCAAACAGAAGGGAATAGAGTGGTTATTCCTGGTGGTCCTACAGACAATTTTTGAGTAACAACAAAAGATGTACTAGGGTCAGAGTTTAACATAGGTGGCCAAGAAGGCCAACAGCATCCTGGCCTGTATCAAAAATAGTATGTCCAGCAGGAGTAGGGAAGCGATCACGCTCCTGTACTCTGCACTAGTGAGGCTGCAGCTTGAGTACTGTGTTCAGTTTTGGGCGCTGCAGCACAAGAAAGACATTGAGGTGATGGATGGAGCAGGTCCTGAGAAAGGCAACCAAGCTCATGAGGGGTCTGCAGAACACGTTGTATGAAGAGCAGCTGAGAGAACTGGGACAGTTTAGCCTGGAGAAGAGAAGGCTGAGGGGAGACCTTATTGCTCTCTACAACTACCTGAAAGGAGGTTGTAGAGAAGTGGGTCTTGGTTGTTGGTTCTCCCAAGTAACTAGTGATAGGACAAGAGAAAATGGCCTCAAGTTGTGCCAGGGGAGGTTTCAACTGGATATTAGGAAAAAGTCCTCTACTGAAAGAGTGGTCAACATTGGAACAGGCTGCCCAGGGAAGTGGTGGAGTCACTACCCCTGGAGGTGTCCAAAAAACGTGCAGACGTGGCATTTCAGGCCATGGTCTAGTGGTCATAGTAGTGTTGGGTTGATTGTTGGACTTGATGATCTTAGAGGTCTTTTCCAATCTTAATGATTCTATGTTTCTACAGCAAGAAACCAGGAGAATCAGAGAAAAAAGCTTTTTTTCTATGAGAATTAGCAAATTTTTTTAAAAAACACATCACCTATTTAAATTTCCCCATCGTGGCCATGCAGGTATCTCTTGGGAAAAGAAAGACACAGGGACAGAGAAGCATCTGGCAAGTTCCTGGGACTGTGTTAGGAACAAAACTTGAACAGAAGATATAAAAAGCAGATAGGAAGAAAGGCTGTACTAGGTTTGACTTGAACCAGTAGGGAAGAATCAGCTGAAAACATTGAGCATTCATGAAGGGATGATTCTTCATTTTTAGGAAAATAAGGAAGAAAACAAAAAGAAGAAAATGGGCTTCAGGAAATTAAAACTCCAAAGTCACCCACCCACCACGCACAAAGACATTTCTGTAGGGAAACCAACAGGCACCAAATGGCTTGCTCTTCCGTGAAGGGGCGGCTCTGAGCACGCACACCAAAAGCACAGGGGTGTTGGTGCCTTTTCTTTGTTGCCACCTAATTAGAAACGTGTCAGTAAGTAGACAGCTTCTAAAACCTACACCAGGAACAAATATGGAAAAAAAATTAGATTATAATTAT
Organism: Eurystomus gularis; assembly: GCA_013400335.1. Lineage (NCBI taxonomy): Eukaryota > Metazoa > Chordata > Aves > Coraciiformes > Coraciidae > Eurystomus > Eurystomus gularis. The sequence goes on from VZZY01019329.1 coordinate 177,546, forward strand.
ATAAATTAGATGTTCTCAAATCAGTTAAACCTGCTGAAATTCACCATGAGGTATTTCAAGCTAACTGGACCAGTCTTGGAATTATCAGTAGTAATTTTTGGGAATAGCAGTGATTTCAGAAGACTGGGAAACATCTACAACTACCTTAAAAAAAAAAAAAAAGGCAGGGCCAAAGAAGTAGCAATGCAGCTGCTGGATTTCAATTTCCCCAAAATACAGAATAAAACTTATTTGGAAGTATTTAGTAGATAAGAAGTTGAGCTGAGTAATACACAGACCTGTCAAGAACAAGTTACTTCAAATCTAACAAAATATTCTTTATGACATAGTAGCAGACCCTGTAGTTAGAAAAGCAGCAGTAGGTATCATATAGCTCGATTTAATGAGTCTTTGAACGTTGCTTCTCATGGGACTCTCACAAGCAGAGAAACATAATGCTGTAAAGGGAAACAAGTTCTAATAAGCAGATGACACTAAACTTGGAAGGGCTACATGCCTGCTGAAAGACGAGACTACCTGTTAAAGCAATCTTCATAAATTTGAGAAATGGTCTGCAGAAGACCTGAACACAATTCAGTAAGGGGAATTCTAGACCTTAAACAGGACTAAGTAACAGCAGAAATCCAAGGTGGAGAACAAGTAGTGAGGCAGCAGGACAGTGGAAAAGGAACACCGAGGCCAAAGTGGATCATACTCTGACTGGTGGTCTAAGTCACACTAGAAAATTCAGCCAGATCTCCTGCTAGGATGCATAACTAGCAGGTTGCAGGTCTAGAAATTCCCAGTGACACAAGGAATTGTTTCCAAAAGAATGGGACGGTGGATGCTAGGAAGGAAACGCATAGAATGCATTGGGTTGGAAGGGACCTTCCAAGGTCATCTAGTTCAATCCCCCTGCAGTCAGCAGGGACATCTCTTACTAGATCAGGTTGCTTAGAGCTCCATTAAATCCAGAGCACTGGAGGGAGTTGCTGTCTCTCTTCTTTGGACAGAGATTTCAGTGTTCGTGACTGCTGGCCTACACTGATCACTATCAGCACGGGCATTAATGTCAAATAAATACCTCTCCCTCCTCCCGCCCTTGCTGTGCCCAGAGGAAAACTTCTAAGTTTTCTCTCTAAGTTGGAGAAATATGGGTTCGATGGGTAGACTGTTCAGTGGATAAGAAATCAGCTGGATGGTTGCACCCAGAGAGTAGCGGTCAATGGCTTGATGTCCAGATGGAAAAAGGTGACAAGTGGTGTCCCTCAGGGGTCCGTATGGGGAC
>VZZY01019329.1:188969-206307 GCA_013400335.1 Eurystomus gularis
TGGCCTTCTTGGCCACCTGGCTCATGTTCAGATGGATGTCAGTCAACACCCCCAGGGCTCTTTCTGCTGAGCAGCTTTCCAGCCACTCATCCCCAAGTCTACAGCTTTGCATGGGGTTGTTGCAGCCCAAGTGCAGGACTCAAATACCTTTCTCCCCTTGTCCTTAGAACAGTACACTGCCACAGTACATTCCTATGTCCTCTACCTCCTGAAGCATTAGCACATCCATATTGATGCAGTTCATTGCCATGGGTTCCCCAAACCCCACATGCAGGTACACCAGCGCTGCCTAGGTAGTCACTACTGGATAGCTAGCTCACAGCACATAGTAGCTTTAAGGTGGTGACACGACAATTGCATTGTGAACCTCCTGTGGCTTGTGGACCATATTCTCTGCCTGCTTAGAGTAGAACTTTCAATTTCTGTATCAGTGCAGCCAGCTGAAAAACATGGGTCAAAGCTGTTTACAACTACAAATCATTATTCCAGAGAAGGGGCCATGAGCAAAACACAGCTCTGCCACAAAACCATTACTGAACTCTGCACTCATTCGGTGATCACACAGTCCACCATCCTGAAATGCCTCTAATTCCAGTAGGGATAAAAATTCCCCTTTGGCACCTACTCCTGTACCAAATGAAGGGAGGCCGTGCTTAGGTGACTGGACCTAATGGACCGGAATGGATACAAGTACCCTGTCAGCTGCCTTTATGTTACAGATAGAGGAAAGAACCATCACCAGTGTGAACACATTCATTGCTACTAAGGGAACGAGAGAAAAAATAAACCACTAAGAAGCACCAAACCCTAAACATATTTGCTTCCATATATGCTGTTATCTCTATTTTTTCTCTGAGACACTGAAAGGTTTGCATGTAACTTATGTTTCAGCATAGTAAAATAAAAAATCCTTAAAAGAAAAGTAAAGCTTCCTAGAAAAATCAAAGAGAATAAGTGTATGTTTGTTTTAAAAGCCTTCATCACTTAATTTCCTCAGGCAAATGTAATGTGTAAGGGTTACTTTTAATGTGAGAAATAAAATTCCTACTGGCGACTCTCCGAATGTACCAAATTTAACAGGAGGTGACAGTTATGCCGGTTTTCTTGCCATTGCTTTACTATCAGAGCTTATCTTGTTAGACAGTGTCCTAAAGATACAGACTTAAGATTTCCAGAAGGCAAAAAAGAAAACAAACAAAAGACAAAAAAAAAAAAAGAAGGGGGGGGGAAGAATAGAATAGCAGAACACAAATAAAATATTTTAAACTATGCACTCCACCTAAATATTCTTACATATCGGTTTCAGCCATTTTAAGTATTTCATCCAGGTAAAACTCACCCACTAAAAGTGCAAGACAAGTTTCATGCTGCAACTGGCATTGACTCTACTGATGCACCGTGAGTATATTTAGCCAACCAAAATGCACTTCTATCCACGTCACTAAAATATGGTTAACGACAGCAAACACGAAAATAAAATGGCAAAAATTATACTTCCATTTTAATTCTATCAGATAGATGGCATGAAAATACCTCAGGAAATCTACGGCACATTGTGATGCTTAGGTGAAAAGCCAGTGTAGGCCACACTGATTCCCTTAACCTCACCAAGGAAGTCCCTAAACTTCACAACTCTGTTGTTTGCTTGGTTCCACACTCACAGGATGACAGACGGCATCGCTCCCTTCAAATTAATAAGCAAGCAGAGATGCAGAAAATTACTGAGAATCTTTCTTAGAGATTTTATCCCAGAAAGAAATATTAGAATGTATTTAATGCATGGAAAATCTGGCAAGAAATTCCCAAGAGGTGCACAGTAAATGGTAAAGCTGGGAAAATCAAAAGTCCTTTGGAATCACAGACACAACAAAAAGCCACTTGCAGTTCCTTGAGCCCACCTGTTCAAATACTGGAGGCAAAATGGAAAATAAAAATATCCACAAAATTAAAAATCGTTAAAGCTTGGGTTTGGTTTGGGTTTTGGTCAGTTGGGTTGTTGGTATTTTGGGTTTGTTTGGGAGGTTGTTGGGGTTTTTTTTTCGGGAGTGAGGGGAGGAGCGTTGCTTGTTTGTTGTCATTAGGAGACGACTTCTTTCTTGTCAGAATGGACGATACAAAAGAGTCGAGTCTTAAGAGTCCCTGGGTGTTAACACAGTTTTTTCCTTCCAAAGCTTGCACAATTATTTCACATCAGTTTTCATTAGTCTGAATCATGACATCATTGTGTAGAGAACAGAGTTCACTGGCACAATCCAGATCCACTGCATAAATTGCTCTGAAAGCAGATATGATAAGTCATGTTTTTGAACTAAATAAATGCAGCCTTCTCATCGAATGTGTAAAGAGAGAATTCCTTTGTTAGCTGTCAGTGGGATTTTGCTATCTCTGTTAAATATATAATGGTTAGTGTCATAACAAAGATCAGCCATCGTGTTATAGCATTTATCTTCATGAGTGAGGAGAGGAAGGGCTACTGTGATTTATTCCGTCTCTTCTCCTGAGACGATTAATGTCATAAGAGATTAGTCTTTGGTACTGACTTGTACACAGAACAAGATCCAGGGCTGGAGCGGGATGCTAGGCAGTTCTAATTGCCACAAGTGTGGAAGCCCACATTACTTACAGATGGCACAGTTGACAATTACTCATCTAGGATTTTCAAAAATAGGAGAATTTTTTGCAGTTCTCTAACTTATCCATTTTGTGTCATTTATTTGTTCAGTCCTTCCACGTAGTTCTCTGCCTTGTCTCATCACCTAAGTCCTCCCACACTTGTCCTGTTAACACACCATTGCAGGACTGAAGTCCATACTGGTGGTTTATAGTGATATTTGGTAGCATCTGTTTAAAGGTTTGAAAAATACACTATTTACCAACCATTACTAAGAAATATTTGTCACAACACATGCAGATTAGAAAGGACATTAAATGGCCCTGTATCTGTGTTTGTATTCATATATAAATACGTAAACAAAACTTGGGATAGAAGGAGCAGCTTTCCTCAAGTTTTGAGGAAAGTTACATCCTCACTTCTACCTAGGGAACTTGTAAAATAATCTGACCATACTAAATTTAAAGTTAATAATCTTTCAAAAGCCTACCACTTTGAAGAAATGCACAGAGGATATTTATTTACATGCTTCTCCCTCCTTCTGAAAGAAAATACCTCAGATTATACTGTAGTGAAAAAAAACCATGATAAGCAAAGGTTCTGTTAAAGACGGAAGAATTATTTTCCCCTCAAAATGCAACATGAATTGTCTATATTTCCTTAAATTCTCCTTTTCTGGATACTGCTAAGCCATGCCAAGCTAGGTAAACTTTAATCTCTGATACAAAAGGGTTTTTTTCTGTTCAAATCAGCAATTCTTTACCACTGGTTTACCTCAAATAGAACACATTATTAAAAGGCTCTCACCACAAAGTGTTATCTTTATCTAGGCTTCTCAAGTATTGACTTAAACATTTTTATCAGGCTGTTAATCACATCCACATATAATGTGATCAGCAACTGAGACCAGCCCTGACAGTGAGATCAGCCAGGTAACAGGGCAACTTTATGGCAGGAAAGAAGTATCATGAAAGCTAAGGACATTTCTTATTGATAGTAAGTGGATAGAAGAGAAAAATCAATGGGTCCTCATCAGTACAAGTGTCTACCAGCTGGTTGCTGAGCCCCCTTAGAGATGTAAACCAACAGGAGCAACCACTTGGCACAGGTAAACAAATTCAATAGGACCTCCAGCCTACGAAGAAGAACGGTGAACTGTGACTTCATAACTGGAGTTTTGAGCAAGGAGACAAAATGCTGATTGTTAAATGAACAGTCTGTAATCACATCTCAAACCGAAATACAGAAAACCTGAAAAGAATCAGGATAAGCTGCAACTGTTGTGGAGGCTCCACACTCCTGACCCTGCTTGAAGGCATTATTCTGAACTACAAGACCAGCCGACCCCTCCAAGTCAAGCTGGACAAGCACTGAGCAGGTTACAGTGAGAAATGGCCATCAGCCATACACACCATACAACTGCCATTACAGAACTCCAGAGTCACAACAAAGTAACTGGTCAGCAGAGAGGAATCACAGACAATTTTATAATGGAATATAAATACAGAGACTTCTCAAAGCCAGGCCTGCTTTGCAATACAAGCTTCTATTTTAAGGGTCCTTACTATCACAGCATATTCCTTATCCTAAGACCCTCACTATACATTGAACAGACTCAGCTGTCACCTGTCAGGACAGTAACTGCAACCCGAGAAAAGCAAACCAATGTATAACGTGGCTGTTACACAGTATATGCTGTCAGGTTTTTATTCTTCTTCTATGAACACCAACAGACATATACATGAGGATCTGAGTTTTCCCAAAATCACATCTGCTCAGCCAATGCAGCAGTAAAAATTGTCAGCTGCCAGGAAACGCTCCTGGCAAATAAATTCAGTGTCTATGCGTTTAGGTACATCATTTTAGATTTAATGTTTTAGAAGTTGATAATAATACATGGTGTAGATACATTTTCCATTTCCCTCCAGAAACAGCTAGCAGTAAGTGAGCAGAAAAATGAGAACTGTTTTATGGAAAAGTTAACACTGCCTCAACTTGGGCTTGCAATGTAACTACTGAACTTGTACTGTACCTTTGGAACAGCAAGAATTAGTAATGAGAATAGCCTTACAGTTCAAATCCAGGAGTGCAGCATCCCTTTAACTGTACCAGACAATCTCATCCAAAGACAGAACATTACACTTAGGAGATTTACATGCTTTGTGCTCTGAGGTTCAAAACAAACCAAGGCATCCAGAATCACAACAGGAGAACTACCACAGTCTCAGAGTGAAGCATCATGTCGGACAGAATTTTGGACATGGCAGATTCTAGGATGTGGGGTTTTTTCTGCTCTAGAAAAGACTAGTGAGACAGAATTTGAAACTAATCCTGAAAACTCCAGTAGGAGATCTCGCTACCAAATGGATGAGAGAATATTTCAGAAGACAAATTAGTCTTTTCAATTATTTCAAAGGGATTACTTACAATTTCAACAATACTCCTTTGGCCAAGATAGCCCATAAAATAACTTGTTCTAAAAATAAACAGAACGCAACATAATCAGAACATTATATTTCATTTCCAAGACTAAGGCTCTGTCTTTCACAGAAGAGAGAAAACAGAGTATTTTTTATCTTTGTGTTTCATTGCAATCCTTATACACTCAAAGTTTGAGAAGATTCAAACTTTTAAGATGAAAGTTTGGGGACTTCAGCTGGTTATCTCATTGAGTGAAATGGTAGCAAAATAAAGAAATAACCAAAGAAAAGGCAATTTTATCCTAGAATTCAGAAGGGGTTTCTCCCCACCCCATTTCTTTCACTGTCAGTCATAGAGTTTTTCTTTCCTCCCTTCAGTATATTTCTCTTCTGCTTCTCCTCGGTACAAGAACATCTCCATCTCTTCTCCACCACTCCCCAGTGCGGCACTACCGCGTCTCCCCAGGATTACATCACTATCACCCAGGCAGACACTCTTTTCACCACATGACATGCCAACAGACATAAACCCAGTTTCATTCTCTTCTGCTAATCCCAGAAAACGTATGCAAGTCCCAAGAGTAATGAGTTTCATAACGACTATTATGTATGTATGTAGCACTTGAATCCTTTTTTTTTTCCCAAACATTAATCCTCAGAATGCTTTCCCCAGATCACTTCCCTCCCCCTCCACAGGCATATTTTTCTGTAAAATTCACTCCAACATTTAACAACACTTTAAATAACACATGAAGCCTCTTGCCATAACAGCTCTAAGGATGCTGATAACAGCAAACAGGTGCAGTGATTTTTAACCTTTTTTTTTAAACCTCTCATTCTGTTTGCAGCTTTCAGAAGCATTTCCCAACCACCATGCACATGGAACAACCTCAGGCATCTAGGCAGCCATTTTTGTAGATCTGGCTAAGAATGAAGATGGGAGCATTATTTGACTTTATTTAACATTACTTTAAATAGCTTGAAACATTCTCCTACAGCTCAGACACTAATATAATGAGTTAGCACATGAAAATTACAGTATGAAACTGAGTCTGTCCTCATTAAGGATAGTTAAAATTGGCTACACAGAATTTCTTTTCTCTGTTGGTTTTTTAATTTAAAGGAAGTGTTAAAGGTTTGACAAATACAGTAAGATGTGAATGTTTTGATAATGTGTCAGACAGTCTATCTCCAAGCAAAGCAGGTAGCCCTACAAATTAATGGAGATGGAAATATTCTCTTTCGCAACAAAACAATTATTTCATTAGACATTAATCTAAAAAAATCAATATAAAGAATTCTAACAGGTCCCTGAAGGGGAAAAAAAAAAAAATCATTCCACTTAGGCCAAACTAATTTGGCAGATTAAGATATCTTATGACTTTTTTTGTTGGTTGGTCGGTTGTTTTTTCTGAACAAAGAGGGTAAGACAAGGCTTTTTCAATCTAACATCCAAACTCCACACAAAACATCCTTGATCAACTACTTTGACCCTATTACTCCTTTTTTTCTTCTAGTTTCAGTCCAGTTCAAAGACTACCTTTTTGGAGTCCATGAAACACAACAGCTCAAAAGACTGCTCAGACATTGACTTCAAGGCCTTTCCCTCTGCCTATGCCTGTTATTGCTTTTCTCTTGCGCTATATCCCGCACCCTTCAGCCACTCAAGCATCTCTTTGTTCACTTCTCCCACATTTACGATCTTTTGTTGGAGAACTCCCCAGACAGCCCTATATGAGTTCTGCAGTCTCCTCCTCAAGCGCCACTGCTGCTGTGGGCCTGGAGGCTAAATTAACAACCAACAATGGTTACAGTGAACATCAAACATTTACTGTGAAGGGCTGATCACAGCACAGGGACTCAGAAGTTCCTGTGGAGGTACTTAGTAAATACAATAATCATCAGCAACGCATGCACACAGCATGCAGTGACTTGCATGGCCAGACTGATTAAAATCTCCAAATTTACCTTGTGGAGCCACAGCCCTCTAGTTCTGAAGTGCTTCTACAGCTCTAAAAAGAGCATATTTTAATATCACAGCCACGTGGTGGAGCTCACCATCATTGAAACAGTATAACAAAGAACAGGAAAGATCCTTACTCATAACATAACTGCAGTGTTCAAGTTAGCTTAAAGCAGTAATTCCCTTTTCTTTCAGTATCTGCTCTTTGGGGGCTGATCCTATGCTCTAGAAACCACACAAACAGACTTTTACTAAGGACAAGGAGCATCAGTCCAAGCCAAAGACATAAGACTGGTTATCAGGGATAAATTCCACTCAGATAAGCAGCTCTCATTCCAAAAGTGATAGCGGAAATTGGCCGTGAGTCAGCTGATCCCTGAACACTGACTGGAGGAGCAGCATTTTAGCATGCAGAGTTTGATTTGCAGGGTGAAACAACCACACAACCCAAGAGCTGGGAGCAGCGTCCATTTCTTGCTATTGCTAACGGTCTACCCGAGTGATGCTAGGGTTGGGCTGCAAAGTCAGGAATTCAAGTGACCACATCAAAACATGCAACACCTATTTTGTCCTCCCAATCAAATATTTCCTACTGGGATTCCTGGCAAAAAAGCACTTCAGCTATTGCCCAGGAAACCACTGTTGTACCATGATCTATATTCTGAGCCTCCAGCTGCACAGGTATACTGGGCAGGGTAAAGTAAATAATCACAAGACTCTCCACCAATTATTTTAGAAGATTAGTAGCCTTATATAAGTCAGTAGAAGCGCTGTACTACCACTTTCCCTTTCTATTCTACGATCTGGCCCGATGGACCCAAGCACTTGCTGAGCTGACCAGCAATTCTGCTGACATGTGCTTAACAGACAGGAGATGTTTAATAATGCAACACAACTTGACAGCACAGCATCCTGAGAACAGGACAAAAGGAAGACAAACAACCTGTTTGACAAGGATTGCCAATGTAGCAAAATTGGCTACACAGATTTTTCTTATTCTTGGCCAAAAAAAAATTGTTTCGAGCCCACAGACCTCAGTACAAGATCAATCCGAGCAAATGCCTGGTGGTCCCTGACATCTCCAGGCAGGTACACACTTGTGGAGCCAGGGGTCATCTTGAAACCAGTAACAATAAGGTATTAACTTATCTTCAATAGTAACTCATTTGAAAATGTCTTCACCAGTGATTTACGGAGTGTATTCCACAGCTAGACAGTGAGGCCCACTAAGTTATTCTACTTTTTTTCTTTTTAAAATAGAAGATAAGTGCTTGCAAGATGTCTCAAAACCCTGCATTATGAATGAAACAAATTATGCAATAGATTAGAATGCATTAAGCGCTACTGCTCTAAGTACGAGCCTGCTGCAGCACTGCTCCATCAAACTGCTGGAAAAATCCAGAGACTAAGTCCAAAATAGCTTCAAAAAAGCACCACTAAGTGGATAGAGAATTCTCAACCTGTACAAGAAAATTCATGTTTTCTGTCAAGAAAAAAAAGGGGTAACAATGCATTTGAATTCTAAATCATGCCCACTGGACAACTTCTCATAATATTTCATTTTTCTAGTTCTCCCATTTTTAAGCAGGATGTAAAATTCCACAAAAAGACCAGACTCTGGCAAAGACCACAGAAGCCCTAGCTCTTATGGGTAATGAAAGTTACCAAGTGATTTTATTTATTTTACAAAACTAAAACTAATTTGGGACATGTCACTTATTTTCAAGTCTAAACAGACAAGGTGACCTTGAGGCACTTTCCAGCTTCATCTTCTACGATTATCGGTTCTATGATTATCCCAAGTAATGCTCTAATTAAGATGCTTTTCCTGCTCTAAACACTGAATTCCGAAAAGGTTGGTCTTACCTGTCTAGAATTTCTAAATGACAGAAATGACAAATGAGATGAAAGAAGCTGGTGTGATCGGAGTGTGTCATAATTTGAGATAGTTCCAGAATCTTGGTCCAGAAGAATGACAGCAGGCTACAGCCAATAAGGGTCTATTTTCTCCTATTACCCTTGCTAGGAAATACTGGCAGGTAGGTGTAGTGAGTGACAAGGAATGTCACATGCTTCTCTGACACAGAAATGCCAATAGATATCCCAGCAGCTAGTGGATAACCAGGAACTTTGTGGCATAAAAATAATTAGTATTTATCCAAAAATAGACATCAATAGATTTATTGAAACATCTGAATGTGGAATTTTTTCAGCTGATGAAACTGAAGAAAAATAATCAAAACAGAAAGTTATCACTTAATGAAGGATGATGCTGAGCACTTTGGCAACACAGTGACAGTGGTGGAGCCTCATCTTAGATAAAGAAGGTTCAAGCTGCAAATGCAAGAACAAATCACAAGCGACATGAAGATTGACTACAATTTACCAGACCCTGTAGACATTTCACCAGGCATCTCACCGACTACTACACACGTTTAGGCAGGTTCTCCAGACTGCTAAGACTCAGCTGAAATGGAGTAAAACTCTGACCTTCAAATAGTTGATGTACACTTTGGTTAAGGCTCTTTTTCCTCTCTAGACATCAAGTTATACAGGGTAATTAACAAGTATAAAACAATGTAAACCCTGACTAGAATGACTCCTTCACTAGACTCCTGACCCTGTCTATACTATAGCCAAGACCACAACAAGAAAGAGATACAATAGCTTTGACATGAAGTTCTCCAAATCAAATAATCTGCTGGCTCAAGACGCTTGTCTGTCAAGGAACGCTTCGGAAGCTGTGGATGTTAAGAAAAAGTTGTTATCTGTAAGTCAGACTATGCTCTATAGGATGCGACTGTCACCCACAGGATAATGATCTCTAGAGTTGAGCCTCTACAAGCAATGAAGAGATTCTCGTCATCACAGGCTCGTCTAGACCAATATATGTATATAGAAGAAGAAGTTTTAAAACAGAGTATGTAACGTGTGCCTTCTAAACAAATTACTTTCTGATGGTCCAAAATCATGAACGATAGGACATGACCTGGAATGTCTTCTGCAGAGAACTATAGCCCCCAATCCTCTTAATGAGTCAGTGTATGTCCCTGATGATTCCAGAGCAACAGACTGAACTGTGGCTGCCAGTCTGGCAAACGTTATCAGACAAAGTAAACTCAATGCTACCCTACAAAACAAGTCTCCCCAGACATCTGAGGTCCAGGTTGCCACATCAGACTGAGAACCTGCACTGTGACAGCTGGATCCCATATGTTAAAAACCTCATCTAAAAGGTCCCCAAATATTGAGGAAAGCTACATGCCAAGGTCTACACAGACTTTGTCCTGCTAGCTCAAGCCATTGGAGAGAGCTGAACTCCTAGCACTCAAAGGATGAAAACATCAGATCTCCCCGGTTTCCTGTTCCATCATCAGAAACATCAGAGCTTGCTTAGAGCCAAGGGAATGGTGCTGATCTAGACCCCTCCAACACTAAGTGCATCCCCAACCAGTGTACTGACACCAAAGAGGCTCTAGGGAGAAGGCAGGAGCTGCCAAGTGGCTTAGTAAGTGTCTCCTGATACTCACGATATCTGCACTAGAGTACTACAGTCATGAGTGGATACACTTAGGTAGTGGTCTGCTTAAGGTACGATATCCAGAAAGACATCAGTCATCCCTTCAAACCAAGAGTAGCTGCAGATAAGAAGGCATGTCACATTCCTGCTAGTGACATTTCCTCCCAGGAAAGTAACTCCAGCAATAGGAAACTCTCTAGCAGGACTTTGCAAAGACAGAGCAGCCTCAGAGGGTCAGTACGTCAACGATTTGGGTTTCTTTGGGGAGGATGACTGCCATTCAAAGTTGGTAAGAACTTAATGGGCCAGCTATGGCCAATCGGTTGTCCTTGAGCAGCATGGGTATTTACTACCTGAACAAGATGAGCAAATGGGCTGAACGAGGGTATGCTGCTTAGGGCTGTCTCTATTACAGGTTGTTGTTCTGTCTTAGCATTGGAATATAACTGTTGCAGAGTGAAGGCTAAGATACCTGAGTCCTTTAGTCTGTAATTTCTGTGAAGATTTGGTCGGTTTCAACTGAAACCAATGGAATCATAATTAAATACTTTCCACTAATCACATCTCCCAAGTCTTGATAGCAGAAAAGAGGCCACTATTTAGTTACTGCTGTTTACAGGGAGTACCAAGATTATCATCACCATACCCAGGAAAAGGGAACATATTTTGAAGCTTACAACATTTTGAAAACCCCTAATACTCCAAAGCCAAGAGGTCAAGTTTAGCAAGTGACTCTCCAAGTGACTCTAAACCACTGGTCACAGCATAAAGAACAAAGAAAGGCTCCAGCAGGAAGTGCAGTGAGTTTGGCTTTTTGCCTTGAGGACAGCATGCTCCCTGGTCCAGACAAGGATGCTGCAATGACACGGTTTGATCCAGGGAATTGGTGAACTGGGCTAGCAAATCCAAAGAAACCTAGCTGTGAAGGGTGGGTAAGGCCTTGGGTGTGGTTAGTGGAAACTATTTCACTGTGATTCCATGGTTACAAGTGCAACTGACCAAGTCTTGTTTGTGTGAAACATGTCAACTGCTGAGAGAAGAAAAAACAGGTAAGAAAAAAAAACAGAAACATGCAGTAAGACAGGAAAACATGGGTTCTTCTACAGAGAAAGGCAAGTCAGGAGCCACTGGAAGCATCCACTATAGCAGTGAGCATTAAATCATACCCTAAGGCACTGAGAACGCCTTCACATTGTTGAGGAGTGCTTATATTTAGGTTCCTGTAAGGGTTTTCTCCTGGTACCCTGCTTTGATAGAAGTAATGTGACATTACTGAGAACATGTCCCATTCCTGGGTTGGGTTCCTGCCTTCCTAAAGGTCTGTCTCAAGATAAGAGTTAGAATCTTGTTCCTCTCAGTCTGCCCCAGAAGAATGCCAAAAGGTGAGCTGAAATGGATTACATTTTATTTATAGATCACCTTTCAAAATTAAAAAAAAAAAATTAAACCACATCAATTCCTGTATTATTTTGTATTAACAAAATAAAATACTGACACTTAAAACACAACCACAAAAAGTAAAGAAAAAAAAAAGTGCAGGTTCAGCCTTGTCTAACAAGTGCAGAAATCATTTTGAATAAAACAAATTGGAGGAAACCCTAGAGCAAACCAAAATAAAATAAAGCTCTTCAAAGCAGCATTGATTTGGGATCAAAGGGAAAGGCCATCAAAACTTCCCAAGCCACAATGTTTCTGCATGTCTGAAAAAGAATTAACTCAGAACAAATATGGAAATAATAGGAGGTCTCTGTTAAGCCAACAACAAAGAAATCCTTAATACCATAAAACAAAGTTATGTCAAATCTCCCATTTTTAAAGATACATGAAGCTCCTTTCACACAATGCTTTAAAACGTTATTTATAGTAACAAAAGCGAAGACTTAACATAAAAGTCAAAGGGATTATCATCAATGGCCTAGCTATACAGAAGTTACTCTTCTAATTTTTTCTTTCATTTGTAGTCTTCAAATACAAAGATGTAATGCAAAAATACTTCCATACCACTACACAATCCGTTTCAACTACACTATCTTAGCAGAGCAGATGAAGCAACAATCAGCGTTTGGACAGCCAGGCATGCTAAACTGTAACACGCAAGCTAGTAATTCCAGCTGGCTTTTGTCGCTTTTCATGGGTTTTTTCAGCATGGGTTTCCTTAATTAATTAGTACAATTTTCTTAAAGTTTACAGGAGGAAGAGAACAACTCTTAATTAAGAGCTGGATCCAGTCAGGAGACAAGTGCAAGAAATACAAGAATTAAGGTATGAGTATTACTCACAATAGGCACATGGCACCTGCCCCATGAGGAGCCTCCACAGCACCATAAAGCACACAGTAAAGCTTTCTTTCAGAACGAAATTTGGAGAGAAGCAAAAACACTGGAGAGGAGATCCAACACACAAATAACCCAAGCGGCACCACTGTTCTCCTTAGGCTTTCCTTCTGCTTTGTTGTCAACTAGCGGCAGAGACTGAACTGAACTGCGTTTCAAAACACCACTTAGAGGAAAGATGGCAATAATAAGGGCAAACTATTCATAAAAATGTTACCATAAACTATCACCCTTCCTAGGCAGATCTTCTGCGCTTCATGCGTTGGCTGAACTCCGTGTTCCTGAAGCGAGCAGCCTCCACTCATTTTGTTTGGGCCTCTTTCACCTTTCTGTATCACAAATAACAAAGGATTGTGTCCAGCAGTCCAGTGATAGAAGCTGGATCACTGCTTCCTACTTAAAACTGTTACCAGTTCTTGTGTGGCAGGGCATCCTTGGACATGTTTTGTTCTCAGCATGTTTCATTTCAGTATTTTTTTATGCAGTATCTTATGGCATGAAATGATTAAGAGGCAGAATTCACTATTTCAGGGCTTTCAGCAACTGCTTGAAAGTCCTGGTGAGCTTAAGAACAGCTGAAATCAAACGGATGCAAGTTTTTTTTCAATGGAATCATTACAAATTGCTTAAACTACTCAAGTGTTTAACCTTTCTATTCCATTTTCATGAGCTCCATGTATGACCAGAAAACAACAATATGGTTTCATCAAAGGAGGATCAACTGAAAGACAGAGGAAAGACAGGATGTTTCTCCTCCTTCCTTTAAAGATTTTCTTTTGTTCTCCTTCTTTTAAGCATTCTATCTTAGTCCATCGGACACAAAAAGCAGAAAACTGGCACGGAGAGAATGCCCAGGTCATACATAAGTAAGCATTGCTGTAGTCTGCTGCAAAGTACAAAGTGAGTCGACATATCGGGTCTACATCAAAGATATGCCCTTTGGCAGGTTGTAAAGACAGGTTGCAATTTTGTCCGTAAAAATGAGTGTTCTACAAAATGGGCTCTGTAACATGAACTGTTAGTGGTATGCCACCATTCCACTGATCCTGCACATGCGTTCATTTCTCAGGAATGCTTGTAAGCCAGGCTATGCCTTGCCCTAAGATAAGCAGACTTGCGTGAGGAAAAAAGCCGTGTGTCGCAGACAGGAAGAGTCAACTCTGCAGGAGACTTCTTCCACAAAATGCAAGTTCCAACACAGGACACGCCAGTGGCTCCTGTTTCGCTGCCTGTATCACATATGCAGTATTTACAGCAAGAGCTGAATATAATGGGCGTCCTTTCCCACTTATGTTTTAAAAATTAAGGGAACAGATTGAAAAAACACTGCATTGCAGGAACTAAAATTTTCAAAGACCCTTTACTCAAATAGCAAAAACACAGTAAATGCGATGCCGACAGTCAGTTTGGAGCCTCACCACACAGACTTACGCATTACGATGTATTTTAAGACTGCCATGTAATACATTTTTCTAAAGTACTTCTGCTTCTTTCATTGTGAATGTGGGAAATGGAGAGCTGTGTAATGATTTCAGGCTTGAGTCCAGTTTTTGTACTCCTTTTTATCCGTAACTATTACATGGTGCATTATGAGTTTCAATATAGATTGAATATAGAGACATGACCATATCCATTTCTCTCATAATTACTGTGAGAGAAACAGCAGTAGAGAGTGAATGAGGCAAAAGTGTAGCCACAGAAGCGAGATGATTTTATGACTATGAAACAGAACTACTACAGAGACGTTGTTGGTACCATAACTGCCTCTCCCACAGATTTCCTGCACAGCTTCGAGTCAGGTACTTTCTTTCCATGCCTCAGCTCTGCATGGGTAAAGCAGAGGTCAAAATACTTAACTTTGTAGGCATGTTATAAGTACAGAAACATTTGCATTTGGAAAGCTACTGGGCATTACTAATAATTGCTACGCATGTCCGATTGAAACATACAAGAAAAATACATTTTAGCACTCAGTTTGAAAGGTGTATAGAAAATTAAGTTTTGCACTTCACATCAAAGAAACAAAATTTTAAAAGCAGCACCTCTAGGGAGCGAGCTTCAAGCACTTGGGAAACTAGGGCCATTTAAAGTCTAAATTGTAATATATGGACATGCACAAGAGAGTGAAAGAGCAATGCCAGCAGTGTTGCCTCTGTAAGTTCATACTTTAGCACTTCACTTTGAAAGTCTGATATTGTTGTAATGTAAGGGTCTTTGTGGAAAATTTAACACAGAGATTTGCTGTATGTATTAATTCAACCTCTTGTTCCTAAAAATAATTCAGCAGCACACACTTTTACAACGTATCGATCTAGGTAACTCAGGAGTTGTTTTTGGAGAGTAGGTATCAATCACTTCATTGTTTGCTTGTCGTTGGAAAGAAATTGATTTAATCAAACCTTGCAGTAATACATTATTGATGTATTCCAAGAAAACAAAGTCATAATGAACCATCAGGGTCCTAACATAAAACACTGTAAGGAGTGGCAATTTTGGCTTCAATCTTTCATTGTGATTTGCAAACATAGGTCACTGTACTAGTAAAGTCCGGTGCAAGAGTGTTGTTGGTCTGAGCAGCTCTATATGCCATCCACATAACAGACTTGGGACAAGTTCTCCCTAACTCGGCAACCCCAGGAGGTGAGACAAAACCACACTGTAGACCTTGTGTATCTCCACCACTTCTATACAGCAGTGTATCATTTTTATCCAATTTTAGCAAACTGTGACCCTTCTAGTGGGAGCGTAAGGTGATACAACATCATGAAAATAAGAGAGTCTTAGCCCTTCTCCTCAGCACCAGCTCAGTCTTTGTTCTCCAGAGGCTTTAAAAACTTTTCCATATATTGGGACCACATGGGAATAGCAATTTTACTCAATACACACTAAAATTCTTTTATGCACATTTGTCAAACAAAACACGGCTTATACTGGCAACTGCAGCAGCAACTTGGAAGAGTAAAGTTAGAATAGTATTTGATGTATTTTATAGACTTTTGAATACACGTTGCCAGTTTAAAGCGTGGAGAAACAAGTACTGTAGCAACACCCACTGCCAAAATTATTTTGGCAAAGGTGAGTGTTTTACTGCAGTTAGGCTGTTGTTACAATCGTGAGAAATAAGGGAGGACAGTAGCCACACTGTATCAGAACATCTTCACTAAAGCCACATTATTGTTGTAGGATGTACAATGAGCCATATCAGAATGTAGCACTGACCGAGCAAATGAGAATACCTCGGTACATCGTTTAGAGACATCTATAGGTACTGCCTGTCTAATACCTTAATATTATTTATGTAGGAGAGAGGGGCTGAACTTACTACATAGGAATTCATACAACGAGGTGAAAACATTTTTACAAGAAACTTACTTCACAACTAAGATAGTAAGATATCAATACCCATTAGGAAAACCAGATGCCCCATTAGCACAGACATTAAGCAATTAAGACTGTATCAAAGATAAAGCTGGTGTAGGTACAAAGAGCAAGTAACCAGCAGCCTATCTTTCTAGCTTTGTTATCTTTCTACGCACTCAGTTGAAGCTGAACCGGACCCAACTTTGCCGAAGACTCACATACAAACGTGCACAACCACACACGCCGTATTGTGCGTAACTATTTGTTGTAAAATTCCTAGAATGGAGAAAACCCGTACGTACTCCAGAACCGAAGAACAACATAAACGATGTGCTCCATTACACTTAGCAAACAGTAACACGGAATCATGAAAACAGATACAGTAGGGTAAGGGAGACAGTTTCTTAATGAAGTGGGAACGGACTAGGTCTCCAGAGCCTTTTCAGAAGTGGGTTTGATTGCCCTGGACACTTCCCTGCTCGGTGAGGGAAGCAGAGAGGGTGAAGGGAAATCCCAGGACAGAGTTCTCTCTAACACCCTCGCCCCTCACCCCAGTCCTCCTGTCCGCACTAAAGGCATGAAAAGGCAATTCACTTAACTCTCGAATTAAAAGGAGGGGTTTTCTTGCGGTATCTGAGGCACGAACTTGCAGAGACAGAAACAATCCCTCGGCACTTACAGATACACACACATGCAAAAGAAGAAAAGAATAGGCATTTCCTCACATATACACCGAGGATGTAGCTATTTCTCCTCTCCAGGCGGGGACGGGAGGAGAGCAGAGGGCTGCCAGCTCGGCTGGGAGCGGAGCGGGCAGCCCCGGCACCGCCGGGGGGGCACCCCCTCAACAACACCCCTTCAGCAACACCCCCTCAGCAACACCCCCTCACACACGGACCGGGGCACACGGGCACGCCCGGGCCCCCTCACGCCGGGGCAGCCCGGCCTCTGCTCCGCACGCCAACTCGCACAAGCTCCCGAGCACACTCCCCCGCTCCCACACCCGCACAGGCACCCCCTCACACACACGGGCACCCCCTCACACACACGGGTACCTCCTCACACACACAGAGACCCCCTCACACACACGGGTACCCCCTCACACACACAGAGACTCTCCCTCACACACAC
>VZZY01019329.1:207391-227951 GCA_013400335.1 Eurystomus gularis
GGGCGGACGGGTGCCAGCTCGGAGCGATCCCGCGTCAGCGCTTTGGCTCCTTTTCGTGTGGGAGCGGGAAGGAACATCGGTGTAAACAAAGGAGGCTGATGTGAAACTGCGCCCGTGAAACTGCTGGAGGATGTTTTCTGTTATTGGATGGCCGAGGATTTAAGATCCCCACGAAACGCGAAGCGAAGGACTTGGCAGACCTGCCGGAGTTGCAGGATGCGGTGGTGTGGGGTTTCTCCCTGTTTCCTCCTCTCCCCCAGATATTGAAGTATGTTTGGAGTACTGTTGAAATACATTTGCCATTTCTTGTTCAGGCTGAAATGAGTTAGAAAGGATTCGGGCTTTCGTGTATCCATCCGTTCAGTCCCTGCTCCCTCCGTCGTGTCTCTCCCCGCAGCCCCCCCTGTTCCTCCTACCTGCCTTTGATAGCGTTAAATCCCACAAATGTACAGTTCACTGGGGAAAAAAACCACCTCTGTCCCAGCCACCACAATGCTCAGGATGTTTTATCTACAAAAGGACCAGGGCAGCCCCGAAGGAAGCAGGAGTGTGACCCGAAAGTGTGCCCAAAACACCTCCAAAGAGTGCTCAGGTTGTATAGTGTTCTGGCTGTAGACACATCCCGCTCTTCATCCTTATGCTCTAATTGGAAATGATACGTGGAAGATAGTTCTTTATCATGACACCTTTCCAGACGTCATCATTCATTCCCACTTAGATGAAAATAAAAACATTAATGAAACAAAATTCTATTAAAACAGCTGCTTCTAAATTTCGGTTTGGTTCCACACTGTAGTATTGGTCAGAGGATTTGAGTATGCTGCGGAAATGTTCTAGAGAAAAATGTTGCAACCGGAATGTTTCAGGTTCGACATAGGTTGTGTCAAAATTTTTACAATCATCCTCTTATCGGGACAGCCACATATTCCTTTGTTGCTTACTGAATCCTTTCATTGTCACTTCAGTAACGTTCCGAAAGGAAATGCTTGCTATTAGTACTGCTTCTTTGTGTTTTGTTTCTTTGACTTTGTTTTCTGCCTTTTATGTCTCTGTCCTGCTTCCTTTTTTCTTCCTTTTGCATTTCCTCGCCTTTGGCAACTTTCTATTCCCACACCATAGAGGCTTCATTCACGTCTCATAACCCCATGCTATAAGAAATCTAAGTAATTAAGTCCCTCATTAAAACTGCCTTTGAAATACCCTCATTGTTTTCAGTATTGCAACTACAACAAAACAAAAAAGCAAAGGCAGGTTTATCAGTCACTCCCATCATACGTGGCTGTTCTAAGAGGGAAAGAGATTCTGCAGGAGTTCCTCCACTGTTCACAGGTAGATGATGATCCAGTTGGTGATCCTGTTGCGTCACGTACATGAACATGAACTGAACTTCCGTTACTCGGAGAGCTCTGACGTTGCAGTGTTGTATTTACCTTGGTGTTGGATAGAGGAGGACATTTGTCAGGTAAAAGAAATTCAGGGAGCCTCTAAAGCTAATCTGACTTTCTGGACTTTTTGGTTGGTTTCTACTGTTGCCTGTCGCAGTCAGGATCAGACTTTGACTTGGTATTTCTACAGATACCTGGAATAATATTTCTAGTATCGTATCCTGTCTGTTCCGCTGGTGAAGAAATGAGATGAGTGTCTGCACTGCCTTTTAATTAATTTGCATTATTCCTACAAAGTCCAGGTACTCCAAAGTTCCTTCTGTTGTTCACATGCAGATGGCTGGAAATCATGTACTTACAGTTAATGGCACTGACTTGGCTGGAAGAAGAGAAGCACTTACGCTGTTTGCTGTGTCAGAGCAGAGAGCCAGTGGGCATTCTCTATGCTGTCATGATGAAAAAGAAAATGTATTTGTGCTCCTGAAATGAAATATATATTTCTTCTGCAATAAATGGTGTAGCTGAATCCAATAAAGTTTCCCAGCGTACACAGAAGCCAAGTGTCTCAATAGAACTGTACGCTGCTGCTTTAAAGGCGTTAAAAATCATGTGCAAGTCCAGAAACACAGCAGAAAAAGGTCAAGTTCAGCGCACTTCCTATTGATTATAGAAAGTATTTACTGCATGAGTTGGACCTGACACTACAGAGATCGTAACCGTTGCTTCTCTAACTGAATTGGCAATAGGAAAATTTAGAAGTGGTGAACTGCATTCAAACTGCAGCCACTGGAACCATGCCTAAAAGCTCAGCATACTTAATGCATATATGTGTATATATATCTCTGTGTGTGTAAATATACTGCTGCTGTCTCCATGGCATGTTGTAAACCAAATTGGATAACCTGCAAGTACTGCAGAAAGATTTCATATTAAAATACATCATGAATTTCTAACTAAGCAATATTTATGTGACGTTACAGTGCCAGATGTTACTGCTTTGACCATGGATGGAAGCAGTTATTTATTATGGATGTGTTTGTGTCCAGTTACATTTCCTTGCATCAGAAGAATGGTCATATGCTACTAAAATAATGTTGGACACTGTTTTCTGAGCTTCAGTATCAGTGAATGCATTTACCTGCAATGCTCTAGAAGTTTGACACTTGACGTTATCTAGTGAGCTACCTGAAGGACATTGTTCTTGTTGTTTCCTGCATAGAGAAATGACTTTTGATACATACTCGGTTTTATATTATGTACAGTAATATTCCTGTTAAGCAGAAATCTGTGAACTGCACTACACATGCAAGTGTATATATATATATATATATATATATCTGTTCATTGCTGCAATACAACGGAACACTGCTGCAACGCAAATGCCAGTTTCAGCTCTTACAAAAGCGATAGTATCAGCTATTACATGGCAGTGCCATATGTGTGCAGAAGGATTTATTCACAGCATGACAATGCAATCTAATGTGCCGCTTTCGTAGTAGAAATTATATTCTCTACAGTTGAATGAGAGATGCTGAGTTACAAGATAATTTTTGTAATGACCCAGAATGATACTAATGGAGACACCACATTTTCTGAATTAGCTTCAGCACAGTGGTGAGTAAAAGCGAACCACGATACTTGGTTTTGTGTGGCCTTAGGGAAGTCAGAAAGAGCCATTGTGATGGACAGTTAACCATTTACAGGTATTGACATCATAGTTGCAGAGTATGTTTTCTACTCTTGATTTAAAGAACGCATACTGCCAAGTATCCAGACAGCTTGAGTTTCACAGCATTTATTACACTTAATAGAACTTTTTTCTTTAAATCATACGCCATATGGACCTGAATCAACATCCAGAGCTTTTCAAATATCTTAATAATTCTTAATAACAAGCCCAGAATCTAGTATTATCTGGATGAAGTTACTGTATTTGGAAAGACTTCTACAGCTGATGGAAAAAAGCCCTACAGGCTGTACTTCAACCTGTCAGTACAGGAGGGCTGAAGCTGAATTTTGCTAAATACTAAATCGGATGCTCAGAGTAGTATTTTCTCGAGCACGTCATCTCTCCATTGGGATAGGAGATGGTCATAAAATGTTTAGAAGAGCTCATCCTTCCCAGAAAAAAAAAATAATAAAAGAATTACAATCATGTTTTGGGTCTCAAATCAAGGTGTACATTGTCTATTCCTAACTGTGCAACGCTTGCAGAACTATGAAGAACGGTGCACTGTAAAATCTAAAATTTACCCCAGACATATCTCACCACAGCAAATCGAAAATTATTAAAGCTTTGACTGTGAATAGCCAAGATTTGTACTGTTGGCTTCAGTGTCCGCCCAAACTGTCATTACTTTTTTCTTGGACCAGGAATGGCCAACCACTATAAATGTAGGGCTATTTCCTTTACTCCCGCCCAGCCCTCCAGCAACCACGTTAACACTGAGGTCTTTTTTATGGCATTGCAGCTGATCTAATAAACCTGGTTGCAGCTAACCTGAGGTCCATGTTGCTCTCCCAGCAGATCAGGAGGGGTTCCTCCAGCATGGCAAGCTTACCACGCAGTCACCTTCCAGTCAGACTACCTCCAGGCAGCACTTCTCTCAGCCATGCTGCCCATCACTTTTTCATACTCTGAATGTGGAGCCACTTTTCCCCAAATCCATAGGGACAATTTCTATGAGAAGACCATTGTGTTTGAACCATGAACAGTTTACAAATACCACCAAAGTGTTGGAAATAAACAATTTCTTCCTGCATATACTACAGAAGAGTAGGGAACCTGCCTCTGAGACAATACCCTCCAACTACGTACAGATCACACCTCCTGACAGTTCTGTTACGGACAGAAATACTCAGAGGAGCAGGAACTGTCTGCAGATGGTTAGCAAGATTACTTTCATTCTTATACGGCATAGTTTAGTCAAATCAACATCACAGCAGCTGATAGTTGGGCTCATCTACTCTTTTCTGGATGCTTCTCTGGTTGATTTTATGGAAGTTGCTGCATGGATTATAAAGTTTTCTGCAATGACAGAAGAAAATATTAAAGCTGTTTGCTTGTAGTGTCTGATTTAGCAGAAATTACGTATTTTCCTGTCTAGAAGGTGATCAGGAATTCCAAATGCATGGATGCTGTTCTGAAACCATGTTTCAGCCTACAGAATGAACTTCACCCACATGATAGATATGTAATGAAATGTCACCTCTTTTTATATGGAATTTTAAGGAATTGTGAAGGTGTCCTAGAGGAATTACAAACAAAATTTATACATCATGCTGGTGGTGAGTCTCAAGCTCTCATAACAAACTAACAATTACAGGACAACTACTGATGGCCAGAACTCGATATGAAGGACTGAAGCTTCACACTAAAATCACCAAAATTAAGACAAGTCCTCATGCAGTACCACTACAGCCTACCCCCTAGATGTTTTTCTCTATGAACAATAGACATCACAGCCCCTTGGAGCAGTTACTCTAGCTTTTTAGCTATGTTTCTGTAATAGATGACATCATAAAATGACCAAACAGAGCATTTGCATTGTGTGACATCTGCTGCTATAATCACTTGTCTGTTTTCAGCCAAGAATGAAAGCTGTAAGAAATAGTACCATTTAACTTCTTACAATGTGCAATTTCTTGTCTGGGAGTATATCAAGTTATCAAGTATATCAAGTATATCGGGGTCATAATCAAGTTACTTTAAAGCTGGTGAAGAACTAGAATGTTAAGGAGAATTTTGAGAGAGTCTTCACAGCTCACTTGGAAAAAAAAAAGCTTGTAATACCTTCTCAGTGGAATTATTACAAATTTAAGGAGTAACATACCATGTAATCACATAAATCATTTCCTAAACTAATGCCTGGAGAGCTACACCGAGTTAAATGTTGCCAGGTTGAGGATCTCTGAACCTGCTAGTAGTAGCACAATCAGAGAGAAAACACACAGTCCAACAGCATGAAAAGTAATAAAGATCATTGTTGTACTAGAGATCAGCAATTCAAATTTGGCTTTGTAAGTACAAAACCTTGGAGTCCTCTGAAAAGGGGCATCAGAGTTTGTGTTGGCTCTCAGACTCCTTGGGGGAAAAGGACTACATACATGTAGGCTGTCTTTGGGATAAGTACACACCTGCTTGCACCTGCTTGCCAAGGGCAACTTAGAAATATTTTGAATTGTTTGCACATAATAGATTGCTTTCCCTTACCTCCTCTGCGTTACAAGACAAATGAACACAGTAGTCTGGTCAGCTGTCTGCTAACTGCAGGTAACCATCTGCACGCATCATCAGAAACTTTTAGACAATAACAAAAAAAAAAAAACCAGCACAGAGATAAAATGTTACTTTATTAACACCACAGACTTCTTAAAAAGATGCTCAATGCAGTATTGGTGATAAACGGCAGAGGGCATTTCTCAAATGCGCTGATGCGAAAAAGCAAATTCAGTCTGGGGAATCTCTTTGTGCATTTAGTCCGGGCTCCTGCTGCCGTCATGGTGGTGGTTTTTCTCCTGTGCTGCTCCTTTACGGCTATGGAAACAATCGTCACTTGTACCACACAACATATGGTGCTTCAGCACAGCTCCGTCACCAGCTCTGGTTTAGGGGTATTATGTTACATTCCTCTATTCGAGCTGTGCTGACTCGGCAGGAATAATATCCATCTTCTCTCCTGAAGTGAGCACAGGAATCTACGTGTGCTTAAAGCCACTCTGCTGATTAAGGCCCCAGCTCTGCAAGAGACTCCATTCATGCCAATACTTGAAGCATCAGTGCCATTTTACATAATGACTTATGTGAGCTATTTAAATCTAAAAATTATCGAAGCCACATAAAGACCAAATAAAATAGTTATGAAAATGATAATATTTTATTATTATCAGTAAAAATGTACGTGTTGTAATCTAGGGCAAGGACTGCTCTTTGAGAATTTGATTGTAGCATAGTAACCACCTCAAACATTGGCCTGTAAGCATCACAACAACAATATATACAAGTTAAAATTATGCACATTTGACTTCTATGTTCTTTTTAAACTGTTGAATAATCAGCTTAAAAATTCTATTCATATCATGCAGCAAACTGAGAGTCTTAATTAAAAACATACTAGTCAGAACAATTAGGTTAAAAATTTTAATGTCAGAGTATTTGGCGCTTGATTTCTTCCATCGTTCTTCTCGTTTTCTCCTCAGATACCCTCTGCCATATTTCTCAGATAAACCTATGCCCACACTAGGGCAAGTCTCCTCCTGTGAGCCATCCGTTTTCTATACTCCAGCCATTCAACCACAGATCACTCATACTCAGACCTTTAAGAAATAAAAGAAAATTAATATTTGATACCACTTTTTACCTTTTGCAAGAAAGAATTTTCCACTATAGCTGAGAAGTAAAACTTTCATTTCTATTCGTATATATATAGTTCATCATGCTCGTTATGGGCTACAAGACCAAATTAAAACCTAATCACTGCTGAGCATATGACACATCACATTTAGTTGGCATGTAATGGCCCAATGATATTTCAAAGTTTAAAGCAAGATAAAGTCTAAAGCCCTTACTATTCCCAGATCTGTACCTATTTCAATTTAAATTATGTAAATACCCAACTGAAGTCCATGAGTTCTGCTAAGGAAATGTTTAAATATTAGTAGAACCAGGCTTCCAGCATGGCAGCAGGTAATACACGTACTGGAAACTATTTGGCTGGATTGCTGAGGGCACACGGAGGAGATCCCTACCTGTGACGTCTGGATCTGCTCTTTCTTTGTAAGTTATCAAAGAATCAAAACTGAGTGTAGCACTTTTCTAGTATGCCCAACAGGTAGAATTCAAAGGTAATAGATACCAACAGGTATCTAGAAGTAGTTAGATATAGGGATAACTTACAGAAATTAATTTTTGAATCCGCTAATTTCCAGATATTTTTTTAAAGCGCCCTTTTAAAAATTTGAATTTCTAAAGTTAATCTTGGCTGTAAAAAGTTAATTTTAAATAACCATTAAAAAATGAATTAAACACACTCAGACGATCTTGTATGTTCTCCTAGAATAATTAGCACCTATGGATGTTCACTCTCCCTAGTTACCTATGTAACTACAGTGGATTTTATATGGCCATTGGGAAGTTTATGGATTGGAAACACTTCCACCAAATGATGACAAGTTGCTGAAAGGCTGATTTGGAAAATGTCAGGATTTGTATGGCAGATGACTCCTCTTTTCAGGGTCTGAGGTTAGGGCAGGGACAGGAAGTAAAGGCTACAGGGCAGATTATAACTAAGTGTGCAATTTGTAACAAAGGTTTGTGAGCTTTTTAGATCAATCACTTCAAAAAGCTGCCTTGTAGGTTATATTCAAAAATTATAAGGGGGAAAACCTGTAAGGAAGTTATTTTGGGAAGTAAAAGAATCCAGCATGTTATTAGCAGGAGAATATCACTTCTGATCAACTGCTTTTATAGCTGACTAGGTTGGTCTACTCAATTTGCATTTAAGAGACAAAATAACCGTATAATTTTCTGCATTAATCGTGCTAGAATTTATGAAAAAGGAAAGCAAACAGTTATGCATAATTACTGAAAATGGTTGCAAAATAATAATATGCTGCATGCACAGCATCTACTCTGCCTTTATGAAGGCCAGACATTTACATACATGTGGGATAAACAACCAAAAATAAGACTTTCTATACAAAGAGGAGAAATTGCCTCTCTTTATGTGATTTACAAGATCCAAATTGGTTATTTATAAAAAACAAGGTAACTGGTAGAAGGAGTGCATTATAAGCAGTTTTTCAGAGCGTACGACAATGTTCTATATTAATAAGCGTCGTGGGAATGAAAACATCATTTTTATACCAATCCAGATATAATGGTATTTCAGGTAGATGAATTGGAGCGTTACAGCTCAGCAGCAAAAGGCATACTGTCGAACTTCCTTAAACAAAACACTGCCTGTGCTGGCTAAATTCTTAGATGGAAGTTTGCCATTGAGCAAGGGGCCAGCTCACAACCTAAACATCACTTATATGGCATGCTGCGTGGCAGTCAACGTTAGCTGTTATGCAATAGAACCCTGTAGCAAAAATACAAAGATGTGTTTTTAATCTACCGCTTGACAGAGACAACTGATATCTGTCAGCTGGTCAGTACTCACTAAACAGCTCAAGCACGTATACTGTGGCTGCATCCCGTCCCAGGTCCATTCAGCCTATAATTAAATGTGTCGCTGCAATTTCAAAGAAAAATCATTAATTTTCAGTTTTCCAAATCAGGAGTAGTCTAAGCTTACTAAGAAGTATACAACACTGTTCCTCTAATTAACTCTTTTGCTGACCAGTTCTGTAAACATTTACATGGAGGATTCATTTCATGCATCCATAAGGGGATCGTAAGAAATATTTCTCATGCTCACAGGCCAAAAAGAGGCTAAGATGCCTGACTTAAGGCAGAAAAGCCTTAATCCAAAGTCACAAACCCCAAAGCTTTTCCCCATGATTTTTCTTGCCCGGTAACGCGTAAAGTCCCATGGAGTGTGCCTGTTGTGCTGCCCATTCCACGTGTGCTTGCTACCGCGCTGCTCCTGCACACACCTCCTGTGAGCAGCCAGGCAAGGCACCTCGAGGGAATGAGCAGAACACGATGAGACTCCTGGTTACATTTAGTGATGTACTGAAAGAAAACAGTCCTCCTGGAATCAAAGAATTTAGCAGTGCCTAATACTCCATCATTACTTCTGAAAAATAGGAGGACACTCCCTTATTTACTTACTTTAATGTTGTAGTTACGGTTTTTAAAAGTGTGAATAAGCTAGCTAGAATGTACAGATTTTCTTTCATATGGTCAAGTTTCACTTAAAATTACTCTAGGTTTACTCTTGTGGTTATCCATACATTATTAAAACATTTTTTCCTTTTGGCATTTCCTCTGTGGGGAAGAGATTGGAACAAGAGTTTCAAGTTCCAAACTAAATGGAGGATGGTTATTCTGGTCCAAACAAGAAAAACTGTGGTCGCTGTAGTAAGGGTTACAAACCAGATTTGTTTTTTTAAAAAAAATCAGATATGAAGTCTCACGAGGCATAGAAGAAGGATAATGTTCAAAGCAAGATGCTGCACTCACCATTGCAGGAATTGTACGCTCAGATCCTGGCTCTGCTCTCTCTTTGAATCCCTGGAAATCAGTTACTTTTTCTCTAGCACAGTTCTCCATCTCTAACTAGAGATATTAATATTTCATTTCTTCCCCCATTTGTCTTCCTTGCTTATTCAAATTCAAAGCCTGTCAGAACAGGGACTGAAAATCTCTTGGTATGTATACATCATGAAATAAAGTGGAAACCTGATCGTGGTTTGGTCTCTCAGGCTACCATATGAAAGAATTTTTATATATTTCTATATATATTAAGGTAAATGGCAGTTGTATGATATTTGAAAAATGCAATTTTCCCAGTGTAAAATTATTACCTCACCTTTTTATCTATATATATGTCTAGGGAAAGCTGAATGTTGAAATGCAGCATGCGAATAGTCCACTCTGTCAGACGGAGTGAGTGGGAGAAAATTGACAGCTGGCCAATGACAGCAGCTTTCCGGGTATTTTGCGCAACTGGAACATCACAAAGATATGAACCAGCAATAATTTCATCAGAGTTTTCAGCCCAGATGCAAACATTAGAATAAATTATTGTACTAGTGGTTTTATATCCTTTCTAAGGAGAGTTCTCATCCTATTTTTAAATAAGAAATATTAATTGTAGGTCTGGATTTTTTCTTTTCTAATAATGCCATTTTTTGAGGAGTTCATGACACTAAGAATGGCGAGGTAAATTGTCATACCTCTGTTCAGTTTCAAAGAGCTCCTCAAACTCAGATCTTCTCAGCTGTCACAATTTTGTAACTCAAAACCTCTAAACCAAATATTTTAAATATGGTCAAAAGTTTTAAACTGAGCTGAAGCTGGTCAGGTTAGATTTGAAGAAAATCACTCACCAAAAAGTTACTTTTTACTGGTTAAAATATGAGGTACTGAAGAGAAATTCAGTCATAGATTTAGTCATACTTTCATTATCAGAAGTTCCACAGCTATCATGGTTTGCTTTGTCTATGTAACTCCCATACCTCTGCTTTCCAATACTGAAACCACAGGAGCTGACTTCAAAGCCTAGAGGTAATGAATATGTTATTTTTATGTGATTCCAGGGAGAGGCACACAACACAGTTCATGCTGTCTGTTTCGTCCCCAACTAAATACATGCATTTTTCCTATGGAAAGAGGTGGGGTTTCTTCATCAGCAGTGAGAGGGAAAAGAGGACACTCACTGGATTAAAGAGCTTTTCGCGATCAAAAATGAAGGCAAAAAAATTACATGTAAAATATGATGTATTGACTCTTTTAGCTGTCCTTGTTCCGTTCTTTTCAAATTGTTATTCTTTTAAAATTCAAATTCTAAGTTTTCTTTGAACACTGGCAGTAGTACTCTATCTTCTACAGCTGGGGATTCCAGCTTTCAGAATATTATTCCATCTGGAACTTGGCAGTTTTGACCTCTTTTTGTAAAGGCCAGATTTCAATAGCTTCCCAGGGCTCAATAATCCATATGGTATGTTTCTTCCATATTTTAACAGGCTCATGTGTTCCATAATTAGTTGATTAAAAATGTAAAAAGGTTGTGATGCAGAACAGTTTGCATTTATGTACCTATGGTATTTATACTTCAAATAGTTCCATGACAGTTTATTTGGAAACTTGTATGTTCGTCTTCCAAGTAAATAATTCAGATAATGTAATACGTTTTTGTAACTCAGGAATGAAACTCAATACTATTCATAGTGCTGTTGACATGCCTTCTAGTAATTTATGGAATAATTACAACCATATTTGGGATGTGTCTATTCCCTACATTTCTGATTTGTCCTCCTCCAATACATCTTGACAATGTTGTTGTAATTCTTGTAGATTATACAGACTGAATATATTTAAAGACCGACAATTCATTCCAGACAGATACATTAAAAATATAACACAGCTGTTTGGAGCTCACTTTCTCCATGAGACCTTTACAGTAGACATTTGGTTAGTAATGAAGGAGTTCTGCAATTCTATCCTTTATTCTTAGTCCATGAGACCACGAATGATAATTTGTACTGAATCATTATCTAAATCTATTTAAGCCTCTAAAGAATTCAGATGATACTTGTATCAAGTGCTTTATTTCAGGAAGTGGGAGGTAGGCAGCGCTGTACATATATGGAAATCATTCTTCAATAGCTTAGCCAAACTTTATACAAACAACTAGACTTACTTATCAACTTTCTCAGGTTTAAATTTTCTTAGTAAAAGAACTGCACAAAGGTACAAACTTATTTCCTCTTTCGTGTTTTTAATAATTCTTCTTATGGTTGTGTTTTACAAGTGTTTTCATCTTTAAAAAATGTCATTCATGTTGAAAGAGAGAAAATATTTCAAAGAACAACACAGGGAACTTTCAACTGATGTAAATGCAAATTTAAAAATGGGGAATTAGACTCAAAGGAATCAAATCAGTGGGAATTTTGCCATCGAGTTCATGAGGTCAAAGATTTTTTCCAACCCCCACTATATAACCTGGGAAAGTTGATTTTGCACATCTTGTTGAAATTCATGCTTCTGTAGTACATAGCTCATGGCTATCGTTCCATCAGCTTTAGAATTTGCAAAGGCAGCAATACTAAAAAGTGAAAAGCACAACTAATGCTTGTCAACACATGTAATATTTTATAAACCTACATGCATGTTGTGATTCATTATCATCTAAAAGCAGAGTTCCATCAGAAGTCACGTGGCTCTTCACTTTGTGAAAACAGCTTGTTCTAAAAATTTCATTAGAAAGTAACAGATTTGTAATGTTCTCTGAACTGAGTAACTGCAAACATAATTAAAATATCACTATTGGGTTTATTGAGAGTAATCAACTTAATTAACTGACTCCCTTTTGTTTAAATTGTCAGTTTTCTTTAGGAGACCATTGATAATTTATTTCATCTAATTCTTCATGAAAATTAAGTATTAATTATGAAATTACTATTTCAGAATGTTGCCATAAAAAATGCAGATCAGATGCAGATAAAGATGGGCATTTTTAATTGTTGTTGTGTGCTACCCATTTTCTTTCATCATAAAAGAACACCGGATTACTTTCAGTGATTAACAAGAATATCCCAATAATAATAGAACTTTTAACACCTTGACTATTGCAAAAATGTATCTCGCCACAGTTACCTGGTTATTCACATAATTCAGAGAACAATCAGTGGCTGAATGCTGATCAAAACCTCTGCCCAGAGAAAAGATTTATAAAAGAATCCGAGGTAGACTATTGTCATAATTGCATACCACTTGGTAAGTAGAACTGTTATGAAATCTGGAGTGGCAGAATAGAATGACTAATTTTATTGTCATTATTTACATAATTTTTATGGGGTAGGAATTGTTTATATTTCTCTTTCTCTCTGGTCAGAAGTTCTTCTTCTACAAAGCCATAGAGGAGACTCTCTGATTTGAGAGGATATTCATTATTTAAATGTAACTGAAATATAAGCAGTAGAGAAATATATCTGTGCTCCACGCATCAAATATATAAATATATAGACTTTCTGTACTAGTGAATATTTTAGATTATTTCCATATATATAACAGCTCTAAAAATTACCAGGGGCAGTGTTATTATGGGAACAATGGCCTTTTTTTAGAAACAAACTGCAGAACAAATATTACTAATAAATAGTGAGACCCACAAATGAAGATGTGATAGGTAATGTATTTCTTCCTGAATGCTCACAGAACCAGCAGAGCATTACTCTGCGCAGAGTTTGTTTTTGTAGACCGAGGAGTCATTACAGAAGAGCTATTCAGAGAAATGAAAAGATCAACTTGGAATGGAACCTTTTTGGGTTTTGGAAATATCATTTTGATGCCTAAGCTAAAGAGGTCTACATCATCAACAGGAAATAATTGACTTTATTAAAGGAAATGGTTTGAATTTAATACATATTTTTAAATACCATGTTGCTGGAAATATGAACACTGCATTTGTAGGTTCTGATTTAGAGTGACATTTCCCCCTTCTAATTTACATTTTATTTGAAATAAAAAATTCCGATTCCAGCTTCACCTACTGTCACATTTTATCTCAGGTAACTCCTCCATCAGCCAGGCACCTCTTCCCAAGGCTCTGCTGTGCTTCCTGTAGCCTAAATCTTCAGGATGTTTTGGGTTCTCATGTATGCTCCAACAAAGTACGGCAAAAATCCAGTTGATAAAATAATGAACCTTAATGGAATTAAAATCTAGCTAGACCATTACAGAGCTTCTGCATCAAGGTCCAAGTAATATTAGGAATTTCTGAAAACTCCTAATATTGTATCGGTTAGTTCCATTTTACTTAATCTGTAGCAGCTTTTATTTAATCTGTATCTGCTGAAGCATTTTTTCAATGGGAGGTCCTAGCAGGATCTTGCTGTGGAACCTTTTCACCTAGAAAAGGAATTCTGTTTGAAATGTGGGGATACTAAAAGCGAAAGCAGTGGTATATCCAAACTACTAAGTGCATTTTTAATTGCTGTAAATAAATGAAACATTTCTTTAAAATGTAATAAGCTCTTAACCAGTTCACATGGCTTCATTTTCACCTTGAAAATAAACATCTGTTCTCATTTCTGAATGTATTTAACAAGCTCAGCAAGTATTAAAAGTAAGATAGAAAGGTAATAGTTTACAGGCTTGCACAGACCAATATGAGTAAGGAATCCTTTTCTTCCTTTCTCTGGCTGCTTTTACATATACTCCTAGACAATTTAGATAGTGAGCATTCACGAGCATAAGTCAAAAGAAATCAAAGAAAATTCTGCTGCTGTTTCTCCACAATGTAACAAAAACCTTTAGAATGCTTTCTCAAAATCTGCTACATATATATTACTCAGTTTTGCTCTCTCACCATGAAAATATACTGCAACTAGAAAAACATAGTTTTATTATTCAGTAATATCCATGACGATAATGATGTGATATAAGAATGACACTTTCTGTAACTAAAACAAACGTTATCAGATGACGTGCATTTTACACTTACGTGAAATGTCCACTCGATTAAAAATTCATTACATTCATTGTAGATATTTCTGAAATTTAGAAAAAAATATCTTTCATTATTGGATTCCTTCATACTTTTCCTATGAGGGCTATCTTAAAAAGAGTTCAAGCTATAAAGTATAATTAAGGGCATGAGAGTATCACTGCTGTGAGTACTTGGGGTATTGTCAGTACACATGATTTAGGTCTTTGCATTATCTAGGAAACATGCTGACAGTTAGAAAACACATTTTTTTTCTCACAAGTCACTAAAGTGTAAGATGTTTAATCTGCTTTCCTGTTGAAAGCCAATCCCAACTATGCAATTTTAAGACCTCAGATCTTCTGTGACACAAGTGTTGAATGACAGTTCAGACAGGGGAGATGTGTATTTGAGTGTATCAGTTCCAGTATGAAAAAACCTAAGGAATGTTATGAAAACAATTACTCTTCTTATCTATCTTGAAATATTTTCCTGAAGTTTCATCTAAGCTATATAATACATAATTAAAAATATTATCGCTCGCCATATGTGAGAGATAAGATGAAATTATTGGCAAGACTTCAGCTTTTAGATTGCTTCCAAGATTTTTGTTGCCACGAGTGCACTTTGGAAGGTATTTGCATTGGCTGTTTTTCTCATTGTTAAGTTTATTGTAAATTCTAGATCTGAAGTTTCCACCACTGCTTTCTGCTGCTGTTATATAGTGTACAAATATAGCGGTAATCTAAGATATATTCAGGAGCCTGGTTAAGTATCATCTCACAGGAGTGCTTGGGTAAGGAAGGGATCTTAGGGAAAGAACCTGGGAAGAATATGTATGTTCTTCTGCAGTAATTGTAATAAAGTCTTCTAGGTTAAAATCTTATTTAAAGGATATATGTTCTTCTTATGTGTGGATATGTGTATACAGTAATTCACACGTTAGTCTTAACTAAAGCCTGTGGAAGGTTTGTCTTTGTCCTCGGTGGGCTTTGTGTGCCTTGTTGGATAAAGATTCGTGATACTAGATTGTTGCCATGTAAGAATTTTAAAAAAGGAAGTAATGACACTGAATCAATGGAAAAGCAACTGGTAGTGGTTCTGCTAGTGGGTAATTTCTTGTTAGGAGTGCTGACAGTCATGTATTAAAGTACGTATTGCTGGATTATGCAGAAACAGAGATCTATATTTTAATATTTCTTTTACACAGATGTATTTCTTGGGAAGAAACAAAGATCCCCTCATCTGGTTTAAATCAATATTTCCTAAATTTCCTAAAATTTGGTTTTATGCCATTTTTAAGTCTTACATTCAGAATTTTCCAATCCAGAACTTACCTTTAAATGAATAGAAAGTCGACTATAATTTTACAGACAGTATTCTGTCCTTCCACACAGTGATGCATTTCCATATCTATTATTAATGCCTTGGTTGCTACTGTCTATTTTAAATTACTCTGTGTATATTATGCCTGTAGCATGTGTTTGTGTGCATTATCTTCACATGCCTCATCTTGCTTTCCTGCTCTGATCTGGGCGGGCGGGGAACTTTTCTATTTAAATTCACAGCAACAGCTTCTGAGTTATTAACAATTCCATCGCAAGAATTTGCATCTCCCACCTCATAGTGGTCGGGAAACAATGCCTGTCTCTCTGGTACCATGAATTTTGATACCAGATGTGATCTTTATCAGTTGTCAATACAAACTAACTGGACGCAAGTGAGAAACTCCATTCCTGACAGTTTCTTTTAGGCTTACCGGAATCAACAAAAATTGGTTAGAAAGAGGTATATGAGTAACAAGCAGAATTCCTATTACAGTTAGAGAATGCCACAGAGATGGCATTTGCAGACACAGACAAGCTAACCGTGTGAAAAGAAATTTCTGTTGGTCACAGAACCTGCAGTTCAGCACATTACATGTTTGTAAGAGGCCATGATAACTGTCATGTGCAAGGGGATTAGTTTAGGTACCCAGGACACCACTTCTAAGCATAATATTTGGCTTTCCAGCATTGTCATAGCTGCAGTCTTTTCTAAAGAGAGTTGCATGAATAATTGAATATTTGCCTTCTCAGCCAAAGTGAAAAATATACATGGTGGGAACGAGTCATAAAGAACCAAATTTCTGGCTTTTCACACTAGGAAAAGAAAAAGCGCTATGCTAAATTAAACATACTGTTTGTTCTATAACACAATTGTTATATTCAGGCGCTTGAAAGAAAGGAAGAGCATGTAGGTATCAACATACCCCAAACCGCTTCTACTCAGTAACCCAGTAATGAAGCAGCCAACCCAGAAACCCCTATCTCGTGTTTCTCTGTTCCTTGCAGAGCTCTAACTCACATGTGCTATCCCATGAGGGATTACAACTATGCCTTACCAAATCTAACTCAAATACTTCAGCATTCCACACAGAATCACAGAATAGTTGAGGTCGGAAGAGACCTCTGGAGGTCATCTGGTCCAAACCTCCTGCTTAAGCAGGGCTACATAGAGCATTTTTGAGACCCTAATAAAAAATGTGAGATTTATAACTTGCTGGAAAATCCTCTCCCTTGAGTTTTCATATGAAGCTCTTCTCCAATGCTAGAGTAATGATCTGAAGTGGCTTGTTTTGATTGCTTTTGACTAGTCTTTTTCAGTTATTAATGTAATTTGAATAATTACAGCACACCATTATAAAATTGACAAATACATTTCATAGAATAGTCCAAAAAAATCCTTCAGAAAGATCTCTCTTTTGGTGTCCTTCCACGAACTTTTATAAACCACTCTCGCTGTTAAGTGCTCTCTCCAATGATGCAGCTGCTTTGGGGTGTTTTTCATACTTTGCCCCAAAATGTAATTGCAAAAAAGTGGGGGTGGGGAGCAGTGTTATGTCCTGCAGTATCCTTCATTTTCTCCCACCCTACGTGTTACATGATGCGCTGATACAAGAAGAACTTAAACTTTCCTCCATCACACCACGAGTTTCTTGAAGTTGCAGAATGGGTAACTCATTATGCTAAATAGAATTAATTTTGCACTACTTGCTTTGTACAAAGCAGTCATTATGAAGTGAATCTGGGACACAGAATCTATTTCCCCGCTTAAGATAAGACTATATTATTAAAATTCTGCATAAAGGCTGAAAATGTAAAACCTCTTTAAAAGGCAACCTTAGAGTCCCACTTTGTTCTGAAAATGTACTTAATGAAAATAGTGCGCTGCTAAACAAGTAACGTTCCTCCTTGAATCTGCTGGAACATTTGTAATGCATTTAACAAGCACAGCTGGGCGGGCAGAGGGTCAGCTTTGTGCGTACGGCTATCTGGCTGCTTACGTGTTGCCAAGATTTGTGTTAAGCTATCATCAGTCACAGATACGTAATTAAAGACACAACTTGGACATCTAACAATTTATTAGTCATGAAATATGAAAAGGAAGGAAAACAGGAATAAAAGCTGGTTTGTTACCAGCATTTTGGTTCGAGGCAGTTTCAGCCACACACACAAATCAGGCCGGGCAACTCCATTCCAGTTCTTGAGACGCAGCCCAGAGAGGCAGCAGCAGGAGGTCGTTCAGTATAAAGTTGGGTGCTGAGGTTTTGAGTTGTAGATGATTCTAAAATCACCTCATTCTAAATGAGAGCATTGGGTGAAGTTCCTAGTTACCAGTTCGGTGTAGAAATACTGCTATGGATGCTGGCCTGGTGCCTGCCTTAACATGTCTCCAATATTTATTCTTTCATCTGCTCCATTAGTGGAGAAGACACAAAATACTGTGTTTGCTTTTGTAATTTTTTTTGTTATTCATGTATACATTTCTCACTGGCGTTGCAGAAGGGAAAATTAAAGAAGTGGTCCTAAAATTTCAGTATCGCAGGTCAGCATCCAGTGCTAAAAGCATGGCTCTGACAGCTTCTGTACACCCTGGTACACTCCGTGTAGGCTGGAAGAAATGGCACAACTGGTCCCACATTTTCCAGTTCTCATATTTCACAACACACACCATGCAGACCATCTGCTTCTCCTTTATGGATTGATCTAGCATATGTTTTACTAACAATAACAGAGAAAAAAATGTCAGCAGTTTTGGACAGTAGAAGAAGCCTACAGAAGAGTAAAGTAATCCATATTTTAGAGTATGGTGCCTGTTTGCAATATTCTCTAGTGTGTGATTTTACATTCTCTGGATTATAAAATAAATCTGGAAAAAATCCACAACACAGTGACATGCAGTACATCTTCAGGATTTTTCTTGTTCTGTTAAGGTCCTAATTATTCTTTCATGAGGGTGATAGATTGTAAGAGAGGTGCAAAGAGGAGTTCACTGGAAATACTTAGTTGGAATCACACTAATTAGCCGTTGATGATCTCCACGGGTATTTGTCTGTCTTATGTATACCTATTATTCCACAATGGTAGAACTTGAAAATGTTTCATAATGTACCTATACATGAGTAAAACGTTATGTACTTAGTCCTGCTTCTTTTGAGCAACTTTTAAATTGTACTTTTAAAGCATTTAACTCTAAGAACAATCTTCATGCTATTCTGAGGAAGAAAAAGGCACCAGATTATGCTTTCTGTGAGATTAATGAATATATTAATACACTCTTGAAACTTTATTCCCATTTATGAATAAATTATGCAGCTAACTACAAAGAGACTCAACTTTTGTGTAAATCTAGTTTTTACTAACACCGTCTAAATTTTTCAAATATCAGATAGCTGTCGGCTATCTAAATGATGTTTTTTTCTTGATTTGTTTAAGAAATCTACAACTAAGGATGACCACAGCACTCTCTTGAAAGCAATCAAAAGATTAGACAACATGTTGTTTCACAATATTTACCAAGATCAGTAACCACTCCATAGGATCAAAGGCAGTAATAGTGAAACTTGTTATACATTTGTGACTCAAGGAGCTCCTTTTATTGCTTCAAGAGTGGTTTCCTTTTTCCTTGGAAAAGCCTAGAAGGCAGAAACTGTGTATTGACAAATCATAGAATCATTGAATGTTTTAGGCTGGAAGGGACCTTTAGAGGTCATCTGGTCCAACCTCCCTACACAAGCAGGGACATCTACCTAGGTCAGGTTTCTCATACAGAGTGATAAATAAAAACACGAGAAATAAGTGCAACAGCTTTGGGGTTTGAAGCCCTGGATTTAGCCTGGAAAAGGAGCGATGCAGTATCTATCACCTCTACTTATCTCCTTTCCTTACTCTTGGTAAAGATAATTATCTCAAGGTTAAAACTGTGGTTTCAAAGCCTATAAAATATCTAGGAAAGTGGTATTCGTCTCTTGGTTACTGCTGCCCCACAGCTTTCTTGAGCACCGAAGGGTATTTTTTCTGTTCTCTGTAAAAGGAATTCTGAGACACCTATCTCAATGCAACATCATTAGAGAGATAAGGGTAGTTTTGAATTCCACAGAGTGCCGATGCTGTTCATCCCCCTCATTGCATGAATCACTGAATCACAAATGGTTGAGGTTGGAAGTGACCTCTGGAGATCATCTGGTCCAACCTGCTCAACCTAGAGCCATTTGCCCAGGACTGTTTCAAAACAACTTTTGACCATCTCCAGGGGCGAAGACTCCACCACCTCCATGGGCAACCTGTGCCAGTGGTGGGCAACCTGTGCCAGTGGTGGGCAACCTGTGCCAGTGGTGGGCAACCTGTGCCAGTGGTGGGCAACCTGTGCCAGTGCTCAGTCACCCTCATAGTGAAAAAGTGTTTGCTGCTGTTCAGAGGGAACCTCCTGTGTCCTGGTCCTGTCACTGGGCACCACCGACAAGAACCTGGCTCTGTCCTCTTTGCACCCTCTCTTCAAGTATTTATAGGAATTGACGAGCCTTCTCTTCCCCAGCCCTCTCGGCCTCTCCTCAGGCGAGAGACGCTCCAACGCCTCCATCACCTCCATGGCCCTCCCTCTCGTACGCCCATGCCTGTGCCGTCCTGGGGAGCCCGGAGCCGGCCCGGTACCCCCGGTGTGGCCTGACCGGTGCCGAGCGGAGGGCAGGCCCACCGCCCGCAGCCCGCCGGCGGGAGAAGCCTCCCTCCAGAGCTACGAGAGGTGCGAGGCCGGGGG
>VZZY01019329.1:228090-239645 GCA_013400335.1 Eurystomus gularis
CGGAGGATGCGCGGGGTCCCCGCCCCGCGGGGCGCTGGCGAGCGGAGGCCTGGGGGGCGTGCGGCACGTCCCCTGCTTCCTCATCCTCTGCTCTGTCGCGACAGAGCGAGGCCGAGCTGCTGTCTTTGTCTCCAGGAGGCCGCACCTTCGGAGGTGTCCGGCCGGAGCGGAGGGCGCAGCCCCGGTGCAGAAGCGCTCGGGCACCTCTGCTGCGGGGAGAGGGTCCGGCAGGATGCCTTGTTGAGGCGTCCAGAGTTCATCTTGTCTTCTCGCAGTGCTTGGTTGGGAGGTGTGATTTTTCAGCTTGTATACCTAAACTGGCTCTGCCCTCTTATTGCGGAGTTATTCTTAACTGGTTCAAAGAATACAGTAAACTCTCTGATACATGGCTTCAAAGAGTTTTCAGCCTTCCTTTCCGCGTTTTAGATGCATAACGAACATTTTGCACAGGCTCAAGAATGTGGTGACTCGCTACTGAAGACGAGCCTCTGATTAACTCCCCCTCAGAGAGTATAGCAATTATCCTCTCTCCTAGGTTTTGCCGTCTTTAAAAAGCAAAATGCATAAGGCTATGAAACATAACTCCCAAAGTATGGGAGTTATTCCAGAATTGTGTTACCTTCCAAAAGCTCTTGGGTTGTTGTTTTGAAGCGTGGAACCGATTAGTTTCACTCCATAATAGCACCATGCCAAAGCAGAGTAGTCTTTGAAGAATCTGTTTTGAAAGCCTTATGGAAAGAAGGGGTAGCTGTTACTGTTATGATGATGATTGACCAATTTCTGTCTTGTTATTTCTTTGGGAAAATAATTAATAAGGAATGGGGGGATTCATGACAGAGAAGGTTTACTGGATTTGTTCTAACAACTCATAGGGTTGTAAAGTTTTGGTCACACTCCGGTCATGGGAGCCTAGGTGAATACATTGAGGAAGTATGTAAAAAAACCCAACATTGTAAAGCACTGTAGGCACAATAGTGGCCCAAAATATCTGCTACCATATTTTAAGATCCCATAGAAGTTCTATGAAATCAACCTAAATGACGGTAAAATTGTTTCCCCTGATCTTTACAAGATGCCTACTGAAGCATTGCGCTTGATGTTAAAAGAGAGTTTAGAGTAGGAATAGAAATTGAACGGGTAAAAAATGTTCGTTATTTGTAAAGTGATAAAATCTCTTAATATAGAGAAGTCTACTTATCTATTCCAACTCTCTGTGGGGTTCCTGATTTTGTATACTGTTACAGCTGCGTAATAGTTGCAGCATGAAACCATGGAGTTTAGGTAGCATGGGAGCAAAATGATTTTAAGGGATTTCAAATTCTGTGTCTAAGGGTTGGACACGGGATAATTTACAGAACTTTTCTGGTTTTCTGAGTCAGTGGCCTCCACAGTGTAAATGAGAAACAACAGTGAATACTGAGCAAATCTGGACCACTTAGGCTCTTCCTATATAACTTGAAAGGACTTGTCTATACACAAAACTTGTGCCATGAACTGTGATGAGGTAGATGCTGCATGCGTGCATAAGGAATGGGTGCGTTCATTTCAGTAATGCTCCGAATACTGGGCTGGCTGCCTGCATCTAAAAGGACTTGGTGCTGGCATAGTGGATCACTCCCGTTAAGGAGAGTAAAGACAAGAAGGATTATGCCAGTGTGTGCATATGGATAAGAAATTAAAACTCTCTAGCAAAAAAATGGGTGTTTACCTGACCTTTGAACTGTGCACATGGTGTGAACTGTTGCGTATTTAAGAACAATTCTGTGATGAAGAAGAAATTTGGAGACATAGTAAATCTACAAAAAAACCACCTTTCTTGCATTCTTTTTGCTTAAATGTTTAATAAAGTTTCATATAAAGCTTTTTAAAAAAATGTTTCTTTATTCCTTTTACTGTATAGTTTTAGATTTGTTTGAAAGTTTCAGTTGAATTATGGAATCAGGGGGCACAAACACCAAATAAAGCTAACAGTCACATTTCCTAGAAAAAAAGGTTTTATGGTTCGGGATGTCTCACTTTGGAAGGTAGATAATGAGAAAGAATTAGCTTGAGTGAAGAGCAGCTCCAGTCAGCTTGGCGGTAGCGTTGATTTCTTAATTATCATTACCTCTTTAGTCTTGTTTGGTTTTTTCTGTTTTTTAATTTTCCTGTCATGCAGAGCTTTGGAGCTATCATCTTCTAAGGTTGTATTGCTGTACAGGTGCAAGAATGTGCTCCTAGTGTAGCTATATTGAATTGTACAAGTCTTTCATGTTGAATCCTTATAAAAAAAGCAGTCTGAGACTGTATAATTAAAGTATTTTTCTATTAATTTTCTTTATAAGAAAGATTCTGTATAGCATCAAGAATTAATTAGCTGCTAAGATCTGAGCAGTGCCACAAAATACATCTTAGTCCAACTGAACAAGAACGTGTTTATAGTTACTCAACACTCGATTTGGAATTTGGCAAGATCTTTTCAAACTACAAAAGACACAGATGCAATTTCATGTGATTTAGTGGTGTGTTGTGTTCCTTTTTTAATTTTAAATAGATTGTACAATCCTGCCAAATTTCCAACTCATTTTGTTTCTCTAATCTTTGCAACTAAACTATTTACATATAATATACATAATGGCTAAAATTACTATTTAACTTCACGTCCCTCTGAAACAGCAAGTAATGAAATACATACAGCTTAAAATGGGAAATCAAATAGTGGAGGATCAGCATTTAAAAATGTTTATTTCTCCGTTTTGTTTTCTTTGAAAGAACACAGTATTGGCATGGTGGGCATGAACAATGTCTTCATGTGCGTGGCACTGTAGAACAATGAAGGTACTCTGAATAATACTGACAGCGAGGATTTACTACACGATTCTTCCTCAATTTGGACACAATGTCTTGCTGGGAGGAGCTGCAAGCACTCTGTAGGACAGGATCCTGTGGAATTTGAAATGATGTTGCTAAATCAGAGATAGGATGTAAAGCAGTGAGATGTAAATCATTAAGAACAAGTACAAAGTGTTACCTGTAAGCCGAAATCGTGTGTATGGAGGAGAAGAAAATGCTAGGGGATGTAGCAGTAGACCTGTAGCTTGAAGTGCTACACATCAAAACCAGAATCATGCTGTTGTGATAGAAGCAAGGGTTGTATCAGGATATGAAACCGAAAGCATCATATTATACTTCCATTTTTCTTAGTAGTGGTGAGGCATCAGCTGGAAGGCTAGGGCATCTCCAGGATGCGTGTTTGGAAAGACCTGGACCAACTGGGGAGAACTTGGAGGAAGAGAGTGGAAAAAGAGTTGGAAAGTATAATCTCTGGGGCAGGGGGGTGTGTGTGAAAAATTAGAAGAATTTGGTCTGTTTACTTTAGAGAAGCAAAGAGATAGCAGTTCTCAAATGTGTAAGAAGTTGTTTACAAGATGTGGCTGGTCTATTATTTTCTGTGTCCGCACAGATACAACAAGGAGATTATATTATAGATTAGGATGGCTAACTAATGGCAAGGATGGTTAAGTTTTGTTTAAGTTTCTCTCAATATCTGGTAGAAACTATCACTGGAAGATTTTAGAACAGATTTGACAAGCCTCTGTCAGGAACAGTTCAGATTTAGTTGAAACTGCCTTGGATCTTTCAATCCATGGAGGCATTATTTTACAAATGGAATCTGTTTTCACATTCTACTACACTTCTGTCATTACAAAAGGGAAAATAAATTTTCTACCTAGTTGGACCCCTTCTGCTCTACCATGGAACTTTGTGAGTGATTAATTAAATATTTTCTTCTTTTCTTTTACAGATCCTCTGTCATTTTTACTTATACTGTCTCATTCCAGTTTTGGCAGCTAGGCTTTCTCAGTCTCTTTTTTGTTTGTTTGGTTTTTGGCCCCTTTAGGTCTCATTCACTTTGTCATCTTTTTATCTTTTTACTAATTCCCTTTCTCTACTGCTTAATACATGTTTTCTAGCTTTGCCTTGCAAGCACCTTTCACTCCTTGAATGCCCTATCCCACCTGGCTTTTCTTTACCGTTGCCAGCACCCTCACGCTTTGTTCTTTCACTTGTTTTTGTCTTTTTCCTATGTTGTCTCTATTTTTGAGCATACGCAAGATGTCATCTTTTTCTCTTTCTTCTGTATCTGTGTTACTTCTAAAGTAGTGAAGTTTTGAGATCCCTACAAAATAGAGTTTGATGGAAGGATTATGAAATAAATGAAGGCAGTCACTTTAAGTAGCCTCCAGTTAAAGAGGGATTTTTTTGGTGTATCTAAGAAAACAAAATGTATGCTGTCACTGTGTATGGTCTGCCAGTGCCTGTCCTCCAGTAGCTTTTGTCAATTCCAACCAGATTTGACAGATGGGTAGGAAACTCAAAGAACTTAATTTCTCCCAAGTTTCATGAAAATCAGCAGCTAAGAAATGGGAACAAAGACTCATTATTTCCTCATCTGAAAGAAAGGAGTTCTAAATTAGCCCTTTACACATTCTGGAGGGTAGCAGTCAGCTGATGGACTCATGCCTTGGTTAGCCACCCAAGCTCCAAACCAGTCCTAGGCACATGCCCAGAATGGATTACCAAAGGAAGCTGGGTTGGTCCGGCTCAGCGACACTGAGGGGAGCTGGGCTTCTGTGAGGGAATGTTGCACAAAAATCCATGGAAAACCAGACTTCACTGATTCTAATGATCGTGGGAATGCTGTAAAGTGTTCTTAGCGTCTTTTCTCTGTTCTTTGCAACATCGGTGTGACCATCACTTAATAAACAGTGATTATTTCAAATAATAATAGTATGATCTTTCATTCATCCATTATTCCTGTTTTGTCTTTTTTTTATTTTAATAACCTGTTATATCCTTCAAAATTTAGGTGGATCTGTTCCACAAGTTCATTAAGTCCTTGACCGTTCATGCCAGCAAGGCCTGAGGAGACAAGGCAAACCGAAATGATATTGTTGGTACTTGAAGCTAGAAGAATGATACCGTGTACTAAATGAATTCTTGCACTTTCACTTTGCATTTCTTTGTTGCTGATTACAGATTGGCTGATTACAGATTTTTCTGCAATGTATGTGACAAGAGAAGACTTTAAGTTTCCAAGACCTAAAACTTTTAAGTAGAGGTGATATCTCTGTGTTATTTTCAACTAAGA
Organism: Eurystomus gularis; assembly: GCA_013400335.1. Taxonomy (NCBI): domain Eukaryota; kingdom Metazoa; phylum Chordata; class Aves; order Coraciiformes; family Coraciidae; genus Eurystomus; species Eurystomus gularis. The sequence continues at coordinate 233,222 of VZZY01019329.1, forward strand.
TTTGTCTGTTTATCTGTTCTTTATTACCAAACTCTTTCTGTTTGCTTGTATTTCTGATAAATAAAATGAAAGGTACTGATGGTAATGGTAAGCGTGAGGTAGCTCTGAAACAACCAAATTAGAACTAAATTATTAAGGAAACAAAACTAGAGAAAGGCAAGGGTGGAAGAATTCTTGTATCGAAGTAAAACCATGGAAATACCACTGCCCTACTGTTCATCTGACTTGGGAGGGTTTGGGTTTGTTTTGGGGTTGGGATTTTTCTGAGATGTTTAAGGTTCATTCTGGGAGCAGATAAGTGGAGAGGAGCTCGTAGGTAATTCACAGGCTGGTTGATTTAATTTGTTCCTGCTGAAGGCATGTTTTTTAATGCTGCTGAGAAAATTACACTGTTGCAAGACTGTCAACATGCCCAGAGTGCTTTTTCCTTTTACACCATTTCTTGAAACTAAAGAAACAAAGAAATTTATCCTTGTTCAATGTGAACCTCATTGCAAGTGAAAAAAGAAGTTGGTCAGAGGCTCTTGGGGGTGTTTATTTTCACTGAAGTTTCTTTAGCCATTTCTTGATGTTTGACTAATAATGTATTTATTATTCTAAAATAGTATTTTGAATTTCATGACAACAACAGAACTGGCTTAATTATCAATAAGTAAAAAGATAACTTAAACAGTACTTAACTAAATGGCTAGAAAATATACTCTAATTATAAAAGAAAAGCGAATGGGTGAATTAAACAAGAATATGTTGCATTATGTCTATAAATACTTGATCTAGTTTTTTGTTTCTTCATGACTCTATTTTTAAAATATGGACTTCAAAAGTGTCTGCATTTCTAATGCTCCGAATAAGAGATGTGATTTGTACAAACATATGCAGCAATTATGCCAAAACTAAATTTCTACAGTTCTGTGGTTGCTATGGTAACCAATATTCACTGTATTTCATTTAGACATATACAACGGAATGGAAGATGGTAGGTTTAAGATTTAATAATCTTTGCAAAAATATTGTGCTATAGTACATGATATTTTAATTATGTATAAGGGCACATATCAAATAACTAATGTGCTTAGTAGTATGAATATTGGTAGTAATCGTCCTTAAAACATATTTGGATGATTCTTGTAATAAAATTTCAAATGCTGATTTCTAGCAGTTGAATTGAATTAGTTTTTTTGCTCAAGCAGGGAAATTGTTCCCACTACTGTCAGGTCTCTTTGACCTCCAAGGAATAAGAAAGAGAATAGTAATTCTTCTATTGTTTTGTTTCTGGCCTTGAAATGTGTGAGGAGGGACGCTGAAATAGTAGATCAGGTAGTGCCTTTACTCACAGACAGCTCTGTGTTGTATGAACCCATGTTGCAGAAAGTGAGCACTCTTAAGGTATTTAATTTCTCAATACTGCTTGGTAGAAATATAATTTCTCTTTTCTGATTTATGTCAGAAAGGTGGAACTCAAGAATGTTTATTGAAAGACAAAGTGTGTCATTCATGACTATGGCGCAGAATACCCAGATTTAATTCCCTTATCTATTACAAATTTACAGTGTCCTTGTTTTTCATCTTATTTAATTTTCCGTGGGTTTGTTTATAGAGTTCATAGTTGCACTAAGGTCTGTGGAAAAAGAATAGGGATTAAGTTTATTTGAGTTGCAGACTATCTAGCTAACGTGAACCACAAAAATAGTGGAATACTGGAAAAAAAATGAAATTGATGTTGCTATAGAACTAATTCACCTGTTTATATGATAGTAGTAAGATCTCATCTGTAATAGATTTGGATACCATTAGAAGTTTGTGAGAGCACAGTATTTGATCTTAATTCCCATCTTGAAGCTTAAAGTGGCTGGTATAATGAACTAGTTCGTGGGATCTTGTTCCTGTGAAAGGAATAAAATACAGCAAGGAACCTAAGGAATTTTTCCTTTCTTTTGTTGCTTTTAATAATAATACTGATCTTTTTAGTGGGATTGGTGGTTTACGTTAGCCAGCCATAAAATTCTACATGAAACCTTGTTTTCAAGTGTGAGGCCTGGCTATCACTATAACAAATTTTAATGCTGCAAACTGCTATTTAAACAACACTGGGTACTATTTTGAAGCATCTGCACTAATTGCAGTTTGGGGAAATAATTTCAGGGACATTAAGCCCTTTCTACGTATTCTGAAGTAAACTTGGGCTGCATTTCAGTGCTTAAAAGGATTCTCTGCATCACTTGAAGATAGGCAGAAATTGTGCAAGAAATTCTAGGGCTCTAAAACGAAATGGTAAAATGTTGTATTTGCAGAATGTTAACACTTGGACGCCAGGAAATGACAGAATAAAATTAAGGTTGTTCATGAAATGTCAGCTCCTTTTAACTATTAATTGGTTTATAATTTTTATATATACCACGTGCATTTTGGGGAAGGAGGAAGAATTCCAACACAAATGGCGTAGTCATAAAGAAGCAGGGATCAATGAGAATGTTTTAAACAAAATTCTTCTGTGATTTGGCCATATTGTGTTTATGAGGCAGATAATCTCAATTTGCACTTAATTTACATAATACTGAATTGGCATTTTGGTGAAGAGGTAAGTATGGGAGCTGATAAGGAAAAGCTTCTCACAGAATAAGCTTTTAATAAAGCATATTTATGAATATCGAAGGACTCTGCCTGGGGAATGGCATTTATGGTGAGAAATAGTAGTACTAGCTTTTGTTAGAAATTCTACCATCGGGATTCTGATCTCTTTCATTGGAAAAAAATTATCAAGGATTTTGCATTTAACAAAAATTTTGTTAGTTCCTCATCCTGTTTGAGATATTGGTATTAGAAATTTATTTTTAGCACTTGACAAATTATTTCTGTTGTAGTAAAGTACCAAGAAATTTATGTAAATGTTATTTGTGTTTACTTTAGCTTTAGTCGTATTTAATATATTTTTATAAATATATATACATATGTACCTGATATATACCTGATGAAGGATTCACAATGCTTTTTTCTCCTTTGTGGAGTAGCCTACAATGACTTTTGAAAGGTTTACTGTAGTGATACAACTAAGGTAGGGGTTATCTTTGTCAGAGCGAGAAAGTCTGAATTCTCTAAAAGAGTTTGTGCTGAATAAATTGCTGAAGGTCAGAGGTATACCTTACAGAATTGTGAGTGCTACTCACTGGATTTGTCTTATTTTTAATGGATAGGACACTATAAAAGAATTTTCTTTGATTTGTATTTTGATAGCTACAGCTGTGAACATAAATAGTCCGACATTTGTATGCATTGAGGCGAAGATTTTCAAAATTCTAAATCAACGTGCTGCCTAATTTTTTTTCCAAGCCTCAGATTAAAATGATATTTTTGTCATCAACTGCAGATTTGTCCAATATATTTTCAATATAATGTTGCTGTCACATACCGGGGAATGTGCCTTTGTGCTGTGTGGATGATTCCTTACCAGGCAAGTGAGGATCTCACCTTTTTCTTAGCATGTGCTCGCATATGGGACAGTAGTCTGTTCACACCTTGTTCCAGATGTGTTACTGGCTCTGTAAGCAACAACAGATTGAAACTGTTTCTGGATTTCGTCCTTTCGTATGCAGCTTTTTTCTCATCTTTCCTCCTTTCTCTAGAGCCATTCTGTCTGTCAGTACTTACTTTGACTTACTGAGAGTTTCAGATTCTTTTGTACTCCGTGCTGGAGCTAATGTGGTCCATCTGCTCTGACTGTCAGGATGAGCCTGTTAGGAGAGTAGAATTTCGCTTTGCAGAGTCCAAGAAGCTGACATCCTGTCACAGATACAGTTAAAAATTCCTGCTTGCCAAATTAGCATATTGCTTTGAACAACACCATCCCACCATCGGAAATAATGGTTTCACAAAATTGTAAGAGCCACCAAACTTGAAAAAAAAAAGATATTAATGTGCAAATGACATACAAGAATGGCTCATATAATATACTTTCCATATATTTCCTGAGGAGAGTTGCATAATTGAAAATGTGGTGGCTTGAAACTTTTTATATGTATTATGAATTTTATTTAATTTAAAAAAATCTTTTTCCATAGCTTTAGTTTGAAAGGTTTTGTTGCTATTCAGAGTTTCCAAGTCAGTTAGTTTGTAAACAGTAACAGAGCAATAATCCTGTCTGCACTGAGTGCATGGAAGTTTGTGTAGAAGATCAGCCATGGATTCAGCATTTCTTTGGGCAAGCTTGGCACACTCACAGTCTTCCAACATTTCTTTGGAACAGCGTTGAATTTGAGTTTGGTGCATCAATAAACTGAGGTGTGGAGAGTGTGAAGAGCATATTTCGCTCTTGCTCTTTGTTTTCTCTGACCATCCATCCAATTGGACTCTTTGGCAATTATTTTTCATTTCAGAGAGTATGGAATAAATATATTTCCTTTTTTTTAATAGTACTACTTACAAGAATATGGAGTGCTAAAATCTATAACCGATGTGATATTTGTTTCCAGTATTCTATACTAATGAATATTGTCATATAGGTGTTGGGTTTTGGTTTGGGGTTTTTTTTTTTACTAGTCAGTGTTTCTAGGTTGATAATAGTTGAAAATGAAAATTTATTGTGTATTTCTAAGATGCCAGTTGCACAGTCCAGGAGGTGTCCACCTGGATCTCTGTACAGCAATACAGTTATTTGTCAAATGTATTAATTTTAAGGGTGATAAAATATTTTGATAAATTACCACAGCTTGATCTCCTAAGACTTAGTTAGCTAAGTTTTCAGCTAGTATTATTTTTCTGAATTATGTAAATTATAAATAATGTTGGTTTTATGGTATAAATTGGTTATATGTTTATATGCAAGTAAGTAGATTACTTTCCTCTTATGTGTCTTCTGTCCATTGAGACACCAGTGTTTCAAACTACAGGTTTCTGGACCTCCTTCCATTGACAGTTTCTTATTAAAATTCTTCTCATAGGTTATCCATTTGTTTTTCACATTTTTCCAGTTAGTGTTAGTTACCACTGCTGTGATCAGTGCCAAAATAACCAGGTCATGTAGGTTGAAATTTCATTTTCTTGGGTTTTATTTGCTTTTTAACTGTAATTTCATTACTTAAATAGGATCCACTATGTGATTTGTAATGACATCAATTGTTTAGTTGCTGCTTTTCTCTTAGTAGGAAAAGTGAAAATGGATTTGCTGACCTTTAAAAATACTGTAGATAGTGTTGGCATACATTTTTTTGCTAATGAAAATTAGAGGTTTTAAAATGTATATTTGTGTGCATATATATATATATATATTATTTTTCTAATCATTAGGCTGGAAAGTGCTACCAGCAATAATGTTTGAAACATCATCATTTTCTTATTCTTCTAAGGACCGTAATGAGCCATCCCAAGGTATGTCAGATACATCTTCTATTATACAGTCTTTAAATAGTTGAATGGAAGGCTGAAATTTAAGGCAGAAGAAATTATTTTATATTTTGTATTTGTAATATTATATAAAACTCTTCCTCTTTCTTGGTTCTTATCTGACACACTGGTTGAAAAACCTTCAGAGAAATGATGCGTTAATAGACTTTGAGCATAAGTCATTGGCTTCCTGGTGTCACTCTATCCTCTAACGATAGTTCAGTTATCTATCTGAAAAGAAAATGGTACATATCTCACTTGTCATTTAAATTAAATTTTTAGATTTTGAGAAAATGGTAAGTCCACTTTCTCAGAGTTATATTTCTAGCTTGCTTTTACAAAGGGATTAGAAGACTTGCACATAGAAATATTTGCTTTTCCCAAGGAAGACCAAAGCAGTAAGAGAGTGATCTTTTTTTTATTAAAGTTGTTCAAAAGCTTCAAGTTTTTGGAAAAGGCTGTACTGTTAGTTGCAGGGTACTGGAACAGGCTGCCCAGAGAGGTCGTGGAGTCTCCTCTGGAGACATTCAAGACCTGCCTGGATGCGTTCCTGTGTGACCTAGTCTAGGTGATCCTGCTCTGGCAGGGGGTTGGACTTGGTGATCTTTTGAGGTCCCTTCCAACCCCTAGCATTCTGTGAATCTGCGATGAGTGATGTAAAGAAAATAAAATTTTTACAGCAACATTAATGCTAATTTAGTAAAATGTAAGAATAATAACAGGAGAAGGAACCAAGTGAAATTTATGTTTCTCAAAACCTCAGCTTCTGTGTTGTGCTTCAGAGAACAAGAAAGATACAAAGCCTATGTACGCTTCATTTAGGTTGTGGTGTGTAGGCATCCTGGTAAAGGTTTCTGGCTCTAGGAACAGGCAGAGCAAGATCCTACAAAATAGCTTTAAACAAAATCTGGCAAACCCTCTTTAACATTCCAGTAAGGCTGTTTATGATAAAGTTAAGTTAAAAGAGCCTTATGTAACATACAGACTTTTAATATTTTAGGCTGACATTTTAATTAAGACACTGAGATGATTCTTTAAAAAAAAAAAA
>VZZY01019331.1:0-65896 GCA_013400335.1 Eurystomus gularis
CCTGGCCAAACCAGGACAATAACTATCATCAGATTTTCTGGAAACAAAAGGAAATTCTAGCCCTGGTGCTTGTAAAGAACAGTAGAATCCAGATAGCAACCAAATATATCTGAGCTGGTGATGATGCTAGATTCGGCAAACCAGCTTTAACAGGGAAGGCAGCAGCAGGCACAAGACCCAGAGGGGAACTACAATACCTCATACAATACCATCACTACCATGGCAGACTTGGCTATGACTTTCCTGATTGGAGTAATTAGCTAGCAGCAACTCTTGGGAAACATTAGGGTATTTCCGTTATGTTTGGTGACATCCAAAGTCACAGATTACAGCAAGAGGAGAAAAATATGTTCTCCAAATGTGATTCACTCCTATTGTGAAAAACAATGCACCACTTCCAAAAGACTGCTTAAATGTCTGGCTGTGCCTCCTTTAATGTATAATTTTTAAATGAATTGTTCAGTTAGTCTGACATTTTTCAATATCTGAGTTGCCTATTAAGCTTTGAGAGAAATAGAATGGTTCAGTTCACTGAGCTGTTATCTCAGATTGCCAACTCAGGAAGCAGCAACTGAGTGAGTTTCATGGTCTTTGAAGGCACAGAAATTAGAGGATTGATAAACATAGAATTCCTTTCTGAAATATTCTAGAAGCCACCAGAAATATTGCTTCCAAATTATTTCCTTGCTTATAATTCCCCAGTGCTTCGCGGACAGGGAGAGAGGATTGCTACAGAGAGGAAAGAGCAAGCAGCAAGTCATACTGTGTAATCAGCAAGCAGTGTAATAGAAATGGTAGCTACTCCTCATCTAGAGTCTGCATTTTTTTGTAACACTGAGTAACAGCAAAGCATACTACTTTTCTCATCTCAATAGTTGTTGCTGTTTTCCTTACCAAGACTCAGGCCTTCTATACCCCTGTGGTGGTTCAGTCCCTGCCAGGAGCCAAGCCACATGGCCACCGCCCCCCCACCTCAGACACAGGGAAAGGCAGGAGTGCCTGAGAATGCCTTTTTGGGTTGAGCTAAGGAGAGTTTAATACAATGACACGCAAGAAACAATTGCAGTAACAACAGCAATGACAAGAGTGAGAAAAACAATGTACAAAACAAGCGATACCGTGCAGACAAACGGATGGAGTTGAGTGGAGCCGAGCCAACCAGCCGCATGCGCTGAGTCACACTACGGAATCTGAACTGGCCCCAGGGAGTGATGTTAGTATGGTATGGAATAGCCCGGCCACACCAAATTAACCTGGTCCTGGCCAAACCAGGACAACCCTTGAGTGAACAGATCTGCTGTGTGTCTGTGGTAGTTCTCAGCAGACAGAGCACAACCAAGAAATTGTTGCATGGTGTAAGCATCCTAGCTCCTTGAAATCACTGGACTGAAGTATTCTATGTCTGTCCAGAGATAAAGACTACATCTATGAGCTTCTTCAGGTTCTTCTCTACAGAAAATACAAAACCAGGAAAAATAATGTACAGTTTACACAAAAAGGAAGAGCAGGTCATGTGTGTTAGGTAAGATGGCTCTTGATTCAAATACCCACCTTCTTGCCTATGCTTAATTCTTTGAGACCTCCTAACAAGGAAACACTTTGAGTCTTTGTAATCTAAGGAACAAGACTTAAATATTTAAAATGAAATTGTTGCTGCTACTTCAGTGTATCAGACTGAGAAATCTAGTTTGTAATCCTGAAAAAAAGAAACATTTGTTATCAGAAAATCTATCTCCTTTCCTTCTGATTTGAAAAGTTTTAAGCGGGTTTCTCACTGATCTGAATCATAGAAGGTATTGGGTTGGAAGGCACTTCTAAAGGTCATCTAGTCCAACCCTTTCAATAAGAAGGGACATCTCTAACCAAGTTGGGTTGCTCAGAGCCCCATCAAGCCTGACCTGGAATGTCTCCAGGGAAGGGGCCTCCACCACCTCTCTGGGCAGCCTGTTCCAGTGATCAGCCACCCTCATACTAAAGAACTTTTTCCTAACGTCCAATCTAAATCTACCCTTTTCTAGCTTAAAACAATTACCCCTCATCCTATTGCTACAAACACTTGTAAACAGGTCTTCCCCTGCCTTCTCATAGGCCCCTTTCAAGTACTGGTCACTATAAAGTCCCTCCGGAGCCTTCTCTTCTCCAGGATGAACTGGTATTCATCACTTACTGGTAGTTCCTTCCCACCTTTTGTCTCAATGTGTAGGGGTTTTCACATGCCAGTTTGAGAGCTGCACTGCACTTCTTAACTAGAAAAAGCAGACAGTGCTTTACAGACTCTAGGACAAAATTGAGGACTAAATCCTTCAGTTTGGGCACTAACAGTACAGTGCAGCTATGGTATTGTCCTTGGGACATGAAAATCATGTTCTGGCTGCTTCAAATTTTTGTCCATTTTGCAAAAGGAAAATGTAAGAATGTATTTACATTGTTAAGTGGGATTTATTATCCTAATATTTCATGCTTCAGATTGTTTTCCAAGCAAATCAAATGAAGTCTGGAATTTTTTTGTTGATTTGTTTAATTCTCATGCCTGCACCTCTACTTCACACATGCTACTTATTACTTCCTAGAACTCTTTTTATTGTTTCATATAGGGCTCAATTCAACATCTGACAATCAAATCTGACCCAAGGGTTACTGGAGACCATTGTGAAGATGATGATCCTTATGTGAGTATTCTTATAAACATTTTATCCTCAGGGCCTCAGATTTCAAAATCATTTGCCATTAGACAATTTTCATTAGACTAAATGTAGTATTTCTTTGTGGGAACATAGTATCATACTTAAAACTGTCTTGGTGTGGGAATTTTTTTTTTTACTACACAGATGTTAAAACTGATTTTTCAAAAAGCATTATTTTCTTTTGGCTATAACACCTTTGAGAAAATGAACTTTTATTTTCCTGAAGGGATATTTTCATACTGTAAGTATTTTCATGCTGTAAGTACTGAAATGAGTTAACATCATAATGACAATGAGGCTTCACCAACAGAAAAAAAAAATTAAAATCTGCATTGAAGTAGCCAGTTTCATGGAGATCATACTTTTTTTTTTCCTGACTTTTATGAACCTGCTCTCATGATTGAGTTTTGCACAGGCTTCAGGAGACATCAGTGGCAATGACAGCATTCAAGAACAGGAATTTATTTCTGAGACACAAGAAGTCCTTGGACCTTCTCATCTTCCCATAAGGGTAAATTTGTTTGATTTACTTGCTTTACATTTCCGGTTTAATATTATTTTTTTAGGTGGTGTGATCTGGATTTTGTCACTGGTTTTTCATATGTGGAAAATTCCAAAGGCACCTGTGACAACAACATGTATCTGTCCATAGGAATGACTGCACTGTGCCAGCTCAAAAATCTGCTATATTTGACACCAATCAGCAAACAGTTTTATAACAGATAATGGTAGTACAATAAGAGATCGGGAACATAAACATGACACATACTGGGAATACTCTTTTACTCTGCAACAATTCCTATCTCAGGAAATGCTTGAGGCAGGAATGTATCTGTTTGTGTTTAGTGGACCTCAGTAGAGTTTTTCACCCTTGAATTTCTTGCTTTGTTTTTTTTTTTTTTTAATACATGGGAATTTTACCATACTCAGCTTCTTGCTACAAAGTTAATTAGCTTATTTAATGACTTGTTTTGTGAAGAATTTCTGCATGCCCTTCTGAACATGCTAACTGCAGCTCTCATTTGGTGGTTACTCTACTGGAAGTCAGAGTAAATAGTCGTTCCTTACTCAACATAACATTTGTGATATTAGAAATTCCTATCACATCATATTCCCCCTCCCTTTTTGAGCCAGGCTGAAATGTTCCAGTTTATTCCTCACAGTGAAGCTTTCCAGCAGCTTATATCAAGCATTCTTCTTTTATCCAAGTTCTCATTGATTCCTTTAGAAAAAATGAGCAGGTTTGAGAGAAATTACTTTGCAGAAACCATACTCATGTCTCCATGATATAGTGCATACTTCAGCTCTTTCATTGTCGAATCCTTCAGAACTTGCAGGTGGCTACTGTTTGATTGTGATTTGTTTCCCTTCACTTAGTGTTTCCTATCCCTTTCCTGCAAAGACTTCAGTTTTAGACATATCTATCCTCTCTTGAGTTTTCCAAAAATATTCTTTTGCAGGAATTTTAACTCTTCCTTGGTCAACATGAATGTAAAAAACTTTTTTTTCTGCTATGGCTTAAAAATCTCTGCGCATTCTTTTCTGCAACTTAATTGTGTATTGACCTAGCTTCCTGCTCTTGATGTGTTTGAAAAGAGATTTATTATTAGTTTTTATGCCTTTTACATGCAGCTCATGAAACTCTTTTTGGCCTGCTTTGTGCTTTTCACAGAATCACAGATCAGCTGAGTTTGAAAGGGACCTCTAAAAACCGACCTGTCCAGCTCCCTTCTCAAAGCAGAGTCAAGTATAGCACGTTGTTCGATTGGTTGGTCAGTGCCAATGGGGTTTATATTTCAGGGATGAAGACTCCATTGCCTCTCTGTTCCAGTGCAGTGTTTTTCTGATACAGAACTGGAACTTCTTGTATTTAATTTGTGTCCATTTTCTCTTTTTCCCTTCAGTGGCTACCACTGAGCAGGGTATGGCTCTGTCTTCTTTACTCGCTCCTATCAGGATGTTGTACACGTTGCTAGGATTGCTCTGAGCCTTCTCTTCTTGAGGCAGCCCTTGCTCTCTTATCCTCCTCTCACAGGACAAAAGCAGATGACCTTAATGATCTACATGGTCCTTGTTGGGGGTTAGATTTGCTTTCTGTTTGTTCCTTTTTACCTATAGAAATTTTTCCCATAAGTTACTAGGATACTAATGACTGAATACTTAAGAAAGAACAAAGGTCTGGGGAAGAAAGTGTCTGAGAGTTTCTCCTGGTGGGGGGACAGAGATACCGCGAGATTTGGGCAGATAAAAGGGGGGGCGCAGTGAGCTGCGGTCTCTCTCTTGCTCTGGGATTTGTAGGAGGATGGTCGCTGTTTTTGCTACTGTCGCCGGCCTTCTTTCTCCCCCCCCCCACCTTTGCCCGGAACCGTCCTTTCCTGCCACGAGGTGAGCCATTGACTGGGACCGCATTAACATCCACCTTACTCAGAGGGGTGCCCGGGATTCCGCTCCCTGCCCTGTNNNNGAGCCTCGCTTTGTTCCCGTCTCGCCGCCATTGCCACGTGTCTGCCGGAGCTCGCGGCCACAGCGTCTCCTGCAGCTGCGGGGGCATCACCGCGCCTGCCCTGCCCGCCGGGAACCACCGGCCGCTTCCTCCCCTCCCCCCCTCCGCCGAGCGTGACCATCACTACACCGAAGGGAAAGGGCCCTCAGGCCAGAGGGTTGGGACCGGGTTCTTTCTGACTCTGCTTTGCCGTTAATGTTTATATTTAGTTATTGTTCACTTGCTTTGATATATATATACTAGTAAAGAACTGTTATTCCTACTCCCATATCCTTGCCTGAGAGCCCCTTGATTTCAAATTTGCAATAATTTGGAGGGAAGGGGTTTATATTTCCTATTGCAAGGGAGGTTCCTGCCTTCCCTGGGAGACACTTGTCCTTCAAACCAGGACAGTCCTTTAATGGACTTGGTCCAATATGTCCATGCTCTGGTGAGCCCAGACCTGGACACGGTACTCAAGATGAAGTACTCTTACCATTGCTTAATACAGAAGGACAAACTTCCTGAGCATGCTGGTGATACTCTTCCTAATGCAAACCAGGATGCTGCTGGCTGCCTTTGCCAGAAGGACACACTGCTGGCTCTTCTTCCACTTGTCTACCAGCATCCTTTCCTGAAAAGCTGCTTTACAGCCAGCTGGGCCCCAGCCAGTACTGCTGCATGGGGTAATTCCTCCCCAGGTGCAGGATGTGCATTTTACTTTGCTGTTAACTTCAGGAGATTCTTGCCTGCTTATTTCTGCAGCCAGCTGGGGTTCTGAATGGCAGCAAAATGACATGGTGCCTTGATGACGATTCTAGATTTTGCATCACACCACAAACCTGTGAAATCTTATTGTTCTTTTGCTTTTTTCTCATTTGAATATAACTGCAACTAATTCAGGGAAGACGTTTAACTTCTCTAGTCTGTTCAGAATAAATTAATTTCTCTTAGCTATTACTTTAATTTTCTGCTTAATAATCTTCATGATCACTACACTGTACAAAGTTATACACAGCAATAGTAGAATTTTTTACTTTTATTCCTCCTTTTGCAAGACGCCGTGGTTTAACCCTAGCCAGCAACTAAATACTGCACAGTCACTCGCTCACTTTCCCCCAGTAGGATGGGGGGGAGGACTGGAGGGATTAAAATGAGAAAACTCATGAGTTGAGATAAAGAGAGTTTAATAGGTAAAGGAAAAGCCATGCTCACAAGCAAGGCAAACCAAAGAATTCATTCATTGCTTTCCCCTTGCAGGCAAGTATTCAGCTATCTCCAGGAAAAGCAGGGCTTCATGACGCGTAATGTTTACTTGGGAAGACAAATGCCATAACCCAAAGTTCCCCCATTCCTTCTTCTTTCCCCAACTTTATATCCTGATCATGATGTCACATGATGTGGTCATTTAGGGTCAGCTGTCCCAGCTGTGTCCCCTTCCAACTTCTTATGCACCCCAAGTTTACTCACTGGTGGGGTGGTGTGAGAAGGAGAAAAGGCCTTGACTCTGTAAGGACTGCTCAGCAATAACTAAAACATCCTTGAATTACCAGCACTTTTTCCAGTGCAGATCCAAAACATAGCCACATACTTGCTACTATGAAGAAAATTAACTCTATCCCAGCCAAAACCAGTACAAAAGAATGTTGTTTCTCAGCATATTAACTGTTGCAGAATACAAAACGTAGAAAATTTCTGTTTTAATAAGCGTTACTGTTACATTGCTAAAAAATAGTAACACATCTATGATTTACATGCATCTAAAAATGTAATACCTATTGTTCATTACTATATAGCACTGTCAGGAAGTAAAAATGTGATATTTTCCTTTGATTTTTTTCAAACGTGTGAGATCAGTCTTGGGTGCCAAAATGTTATTTCAAGATCTGACAATGTCAAAGTAATACAGCAATGTCATGGCTTCTTCAGAAGGCCTAGAAGTTACATATAGTTAACTTGAATTCCATAATTAAGCTAGAACCAGCTCCTGGTTAAAGTAGCCCTGGCCTCACCCACCACCCCAACCATGACCACCTGGGTGAGGGCAGAGCCACATAGACACACGTGGGCCAGGTTCTGCCTCTGGAACGTGAAGCCAGTGTGGAAACAAAACATTCTGCTAGATTGTGACTCATTCACAGCTCAACTCCAGGTTGCGGCCCGGTTGCGGCCCACAACTCAGGCCCCAGCACTTCAGAGTGTCAATTTCTTGGACTGTGTAGAAATAATCTTCATTGTATCTGTGTGCAGTCCCAGTTAGTACTACAGTAATTCTTTGTATAAACAAATCACAGAATGGGTGAGCCATCTAATCGTAAGTCTGAAAGGCTGCTATTTTCTTCAAAATGCAAGAATTTGCTGTGAAAGTATTTCCTTGCTTCACACACATTTTTTCAAAAATGCCCGTGAAATTCAAAAACCCATACTAGCATTTCAATAAGTATGCAGTCTCCTTTAGTAAAATGTTTAATACTATTGGCAAATTTCAAATGTCTAAATGCAAATGACTCATGGGATTTGTATGCCTTCCAGAGTGACTGCCCATGGAGTTAAATGGGTTTATACTTCAGAAATACTGAACAAGAGACAGAGAAACAAATGACAATTTAACAGTCAGTACAGACACTGACAGATGTTTCTCAGAAAGTTTTTTATTTATCTTCTACTCTGAAAAATAGCTGAACAAACACTCCAAATCAGCACTTTGAAATAAATCACTATGCTAAGCTGGAATGAAACAAGTCAAAGGTCATACTTGAAAATGCAATCTCTGAATAAAGACATGTACGAATGCCAATGTTACATATTCTAATTTGCATTTTTCTGCTAAGTAGTTCAGTACAGTGCAGTAGGAATGGATAGCATTCTTTGGAGTGTTTCAGAATATTTCCCTTTAATGGCCACTGTTAATCAGCAAAAATGTGCGTTTAATGTTTGTAGAACAGGTGTCTCTTCATATAAAGTTTTTCTGTGGATTCCCTGCTAATTGATTATTCAGCTGAAACTGTCCTTGGCATGTCTTATCTATAGGGATCTTCAGAAAGTATAGCCTGAACTTCTCTGTATGTCAGAAAGAAAAAGTAGGGAGCAACAATTTGCATTAGTGTTTCACTAGTGTTCAGGCCCTTTCATGTGTGTTGCAGTACTTCCCCTCCCAGGAACAATACTATCCATTTTGTTTCATTAACCTTACATTTTTATGAATGCAATCAAGGATCATAGAATATTTCAGATTGGAAAGAAGGTCATCTAGTCCAACCTCCTGCTCAAAACAGGGTCATCAGTCACGTCAGATTACACTTTTCAGAGCTTTTTCTAGTCTGATAGACTGCAACAACCTCACGGTACAGCCTGTTCCAATGCAAGGTTATCTTGCAAAGTGAAAATGTTTCTCATTATATCCAATCGCAACCTCCCTTGTTTCAACTTAATGCCCATTGGCAGTTGTCCTACTGCCAAGAACCACTGTGAAGAGCCTAGCTCAATATCTTTGATGAACCCTGTGTGAGTATTGGTAGGCTACCGGTAGGTCTCCCACAAGCCATCTCTTCCCCAGGCTGAAGACGACCAGTTGCTTCCTTTCTTCACAGGACGTGCTCCAGCCCTTGTCTGTCTTGTGAGCTATCTGCTGAAATCACTCTACTTTATTGATATCTGTCTTGTAATAGAGGAGAAAACCAGGCACAGTATTCTACATGTTGTATAACAAGTGCTGAATAAAAGAAGATAATCGCTTCCCTAGACCTACTGGCATGTAGCCAGTGTTTCTGGTAACACAGCTTTCTTTGCTGTCAAGGGCGTACTGCTGCTTCATATTACACTTGCTATCCACCAAGTTCCCCAGATCCTTCTCTGCAGAGCTGCTTCCAGGTTTGTCTGTCCCCAGCCTGTGTGACTACAAGTTGTTCTTCCTTCCCTGGTGCAGGTCTTTGCATTTGTCCTTGCTGAGTTTTATAAGATACATGTTGGCATATTCCTCCAGCCTGCCCAAGTCCCTCAGTATGGCAGTCCTGCACTTGAGCATATTAATTGATGCACCTCCAACTCCTACTTTGGCATTATCTGTAAACTTTATGAGCAAGCACTCTGCTGCCTCCCCAGGTGATTGGTAAAGATCCCACGATGGACCCATTAGTATGTCCTATTGAACATTGTGCTCTGAGTTTAAGCATCCAACTATATTTTTACCCATCTTGTTGCTCTCCCATCCAGACTGTAATGTCCTTGCTTGGATACAAGAATATTGCGGAAGACAGTGTTGAAAGGTTTTTAAAAACAAGGTGGATGACATCCACTGCTGCTTCTTATCCACAGATCCAGTCATTTCATCACATAAAGTTGGTCAGGCATGATTTACCTGGTCAGCTATAGTGGGGATCAGATCCAGCCCACTGTGGAAAATATTTCCTTTCCCCTTCAAATGGAGCCCTATACCTATTTTCAGTATGTTTCTTAAGAAGTATCTTGAAGTTTCTCCTCAATTATAAGGGTATAAAACCAGTGGGATAAAAATCATGCCAATGATGTTACTGGTCTTCCTTTTGCTGACAATTCAGCAGCTATTTCAAATATTATGTCATTTTGCATATCTAAACCTGGTTCAAGACCAGGATGCTTGGCCAATTAAATCTGCTCCAGGTTACTGTGGCAACATAATCACTTTAAACTTTTATTTAAATTGCAAATTCAGGTTGCATGAAGTAATCTTCTCACTACACTGGTACAACAATTCTCCAGGTCTGTAATTCCAGTAGGGAGTAGGCTTCTTACATTCCTGCACGTAGCTGATGCCAGGTTATCAAAATGGTCACCTCTTGCCCACCTACAGCCAGAATGGGGAAGGGTGGGTACCAGCCAGCTCCAGGTTCTTAGACCTGCAGTGATAACTTTATGGTCTTTGTGTTTTTCTCACTTTCTATGGATTTGTCAAGTGTACATCTCTTGGTTTGGAGGAATGGAGTTCAAAGGTATTTGAAAGGTTTTTGTCAAGAGCTTGACCAGAAGTAGTGTGACATCTGCTGATAAGAAATTAGATGTGTACTGTAAAGAGGAAAAATGAAATAGAAGGTGGAATAAACAAAAAACTTGTCAATGAAAGGGGTTGTATATATTGGCCATTAATAAATTTCAGTTTTTATCATAACAATGACAGTGAATATTTATAAGGGCAGCATAAGAGTAAGGACAGTAAGGACAAGGACAGATACTGGCAAGATATTAAGCGGGAAAGATCTGGATTTCGGTTTTGCTTCATAAAGGTGGTAGTTCTGAATAGTATGAGGGAAGTAATATATTAATTCATGCTTTAAGGTATGTAATAAGCCTTTTCTCTAAACGGTTCTTTAGGATTTTATGGGTTTTTTTTTTTAGCCTGAAGATATGTTGGCTGAGCCAGTGGAAGCCCCCGCAACTATATTGTCTTCTTTGGAAGAAAATGATTTTTCTGGAAATCACAGATCAGAAGAAAACTCTGAAGCAGCTAAACTTAAAAAACAAGGCACTGCCTCTTTTGGGGGGGGAGAGAGGGTGGGGAAGTGGGGGCGGTCATTTATGTTCTCTAGGTCTCCGTTTGTCATTTCGCTGTGTATTAAAAGCCACTGTCATATTTTGGGTGCTGCCAGGAATGGAAAATCTTATTGTTTTGGACATCCTATGTGTTAGAAGAGAATTGGCACATCAAACATTCAGTCCTTGAAATTGCAGTCTGCTAGAGTGCAATTTATTAATAGCAGCAAAGGTAAGCGGTAGCAACTACAGCCACCATTAAACACATCTCACACTTTTCACTCCCTATAGGTGCTTATCTCAGTCATTCTTGTTAAACCTGCAGAGAACGTATTTACCCATCTATAGTGTGGAAGTTTCAGTCACAAAACTATGGTTTATATTTTAAATTTTTTTAAAAAATAAAAAAGGATAAAATGAAGAAGCTGACCTGAGAAGATGCTATTGTGATACTCTACGACACTCCAGTAAAGCGCCAGTGTTAGGCAAGGGGAATTAAAGGAGAAAAATCCTCTTTATTCTGCTCAGGTCAGTGAGAAGCATGTCACTTCCTGAAACATCTCTGCAAATACGGCTGGCTCTAAAGCCATGTGGCACCTTTAAAAGGAATTTAGGATGAGTATTTAATTGTATTGCATTCTGTTTAATGAAGCACAGCCTTTCATGTAAAACTGAATACCATCACTGAGTAAACAACTATATCCCACTCATGTTGCCTGCCAAGGATGTGCATCTGCCTAGTGCCCCAATGGTTATTCTGGATGCAAATGTAGGCAGGAAAGTAGTAAGAGCAGAGCATAATACCCTGAGGAATGCCACTCCAACTCCACTAGTAAGACAATTTCAGTGCACTCCTGGAAAACAAAAAACTAGTTAGCTTAATAAGACCAAAGACAGTGTTCTATTTAAATTTCATACATAATTCAGTACCTGTTGTACATATTTCTTATTTTTTATGTTATATAAATGAAGAATAGGCAGCCATTAGACTAGAGCTTGAGGCAAAGAAGATAATGCAGTACAGACTTTTCCTTAAAACTAACATTTTTTAAAAAAAAATTCAAAAAAATTCTCTATTTTCTCTTTTTTTCTTACCTTTTAAAATTTTTAGAGTTAAAACATGAATAATATAATCTTTGGAATGTATTTTGGTCATCTAAATAATTCCTTTTTTTTCATACAACTTGCAGCATCTATGTTCTGATAAATGCCTCTGGGTGGGTTTTATTTTACTTTGTCACTCATTGATAAGTGTTTACTTTATTTAGATTCATCTGTCATGGAAACTCAACAAGGCAACAGTGAGTCTACCACTGTCACACAGAAAATCTTAAGAGAAGATGGCAGCTCTGGTGCTAGTGTTTTGCCAGGAGTAAGCAGAGAGGAGGTCTGTACAATGGGTTTATCATATGCCTTACCTTTTTGTCCCAAGAGCAGGAAAATATATTAATTTTAGGTGCTTTTCTGAGTTGGTACCTTTATTTATTCCATCTTAGCAGCATGCCAAAAGACAAGTTACTTTTTAAATTCTTGAATGCCCTTTCATGACATCAGGCTAAAAAGCACTGATGCTATGTAGGAGTTTGGATCTATAAACATTGAGATGGGCTTGAGATTTTTGTCTAACAAAAAAAAAATTGTTCTTTAAAGTTTGCAATTTTTAATTTTGCATTTGAGAAAGTGAGAAACAAAGAAAACAATCTATGTAAATCCTCACCATAAAAGTCCACAATTTTTATTTCCAAAAAGCAGTAGGAAATACAGTAACTGCCTTGCAGGAAGTCTGGCTTCCTTCTCAGAAGTGTGGCATACAGATTAAAATTGCACCCTTTGAGTTCTCACCAAGTGCTTCTGTGTGAAGTACTAAGTGTAAAGAAGTGCTTCATTATCAGATGATCCAAACAGAAGACTAACACTAAAACACACTAAACTCTGGAGAAATTCATGCCTAAATTGTGTATTGCTGCACAGACTAGTCAGAAATTCTATAGTTTATGCAAACTGTCCCTTTATAAACCAAGTCTTGCTTGAACTACTATCCAAGAGGTTGATCCTGTATTCCATGTCTGGACAAGGGGATAACTGCATAGATTACACTGGAAAAGTGTCTGCAACTCCTAGTTATTTCTTAGGAAAGTGGTGTATGCTTCCTTCCGACACCTGCATACATTAACCCCTAGAGATTAAAAATCCATTTAAAAAGTAATCGTTATCTTTCCTGGTATTTACAATATAAAGATGCTTTGACCAATGAAATATTAGGATTGAACAACCTTTCCACTCCTAGATGGCCTTATAAAGGATCAAAGTTGAGGCAAATCTGTAAAGTTGTTTGGGATCCTTGTATTACTTATGTCTGTGTCATAGCAGGTACATAAATAAATGCTATTTACAGCCATGCCTAGCTTCTTTCTAGGCTACTAGCACATTTTTTTAGTAGTACTCTGGAAGAGGAGGTATCTGAACATCTTTCACCTGTCAGAGATGCCTTCCAAAAATCCTGATCAGGTTGTCTTGTGACCATTCAAGCAAGAATTCCTTTCAGGATCCCTCCTGATGGAAAAAGATTCTAGAAAGTGTGTGTGCCACCATCAAGTGAGTTATATACTACTGAACAGAGAAAACTTTGACAAAGTTGAGCTGTAATTTAATTGTCAATTCAGTTCTGCCAGGACCAGGAATAACTGTAAATTAGATGAAAAGCATTGAGCCTTGTCACATTTTCAAAATCACTTTTTGTCAAATCCCTTATAAAAGTTAGATACTCCTTTTGGGTAGACTCCTGTAGACCTGGTTCCTAGACAGGAAATTGAAAAGAAAATTCAAGGCTATAGCCTCTCTCTACTTTGAGGTTCACATAGTGCTAAGAAAAATGGCAGCCCTTTTAATTCCTAAATACAGAGTACTATAGCCTATATGACTGCAGGCACTAGAAACCCCAATGGGAATGGCTATGCCATATGTAGCAAAGTCACCCTCCCTGGTGAGATACTGGCCTTTGGAAGATACTGTGCCTATTGCATTTATAAGGCAATATGATACCTGAATTTTTTGTGATCCTTCAAATTTAAATTACATGTGCCCCTCATTTGGAATCCTGTGTGTTGGAGGGCTCCAGCTACTCAAATACTTGCCCTACTTGTTGACTTTTTTCAAAATAATCAGCTAGCCATACATTTTTTCATTAGTTAATATTCCTGATCCAATAGCCACCACAGATTTTTCTAAGCAGAAAATAAAAAATGAGCTTTCCTTTCTCTAGCCCTTGTGACTCCTATGCCAAAAGTCCATTCTTGCTCGAAACTGCAGTCAGTTATGACTGCTTCTGTTTGCAGAAAACAGACAGCATTAAGAATGACGGAACTTTTATTCTAACGTTTAAAGTTGCTCCTTAGAGGGTCTTCTAGCGTTTATGTGTTTATTGTGGCAAATTATAACAAATGGAGCAATACTAGATTAAGGATCATCCAGTGGAGCTGACATACAAGAGCCTTTAATATTTATTGGAGGACTTCCAAATATGATTCCTCTAATATTTTCATGCCTGAATTCCATTATACCACTTATGCAATTTGTAATCCAATTGATAAGAGTGACACTGAATAGCCACAGCATTATTTTTTTCAGTGTTTTATAGAACTCGGACAAATGCCCCTCAGGAAAATTTGCTGAAGTCAACTCAACAGTGTTACTGTTATCAAGCACATATAACAAAGAAAATTATGATCTGTTTGTCAGACAAAAACATACTGATTTAGCATTCATTATCTTAATGCTTTGATTTTAGAATAGAATAGAATAGAACAGAACTATTTCAGTTTGAAGGGACCTACAGCCATCATCTAGTCCAACTGCCTGACCATTTCAAGGCTGACCAAGTTAAAGCATGTGATTAAGCATGTCCAAATGCCTCTTAAACACATGAGGATGCAGTTCGCCCTCTTGGCTGCCAAGGCACACTGCTGACTGCTATGGAGCCTGCTGCCAACCAGCACCCCCAGATCCCTTTCTGCAGGACTACTCTCCAGCCACTCGTCAAGTGAATATATTTTATCTTCTGTCCCTTTCCTTTTTAACCAAGCTGGATATGTAGCCTTCTTTTGTTAGAGTTGTAGATCTCAGGGGAGTTGGCTAAAGAATTCCTAAACACCTCTTTAACTTCCATGGTTTTCTCCCACAGAGACTGAGTTTGTGAAACTAGTCTACCTCAAACCTACATAATTGATTTAGACTGTGCAGATTAGTGCAGATATGAAATTAGACCATGGCCATTTGCATCTAGGTAACCAGCTTTCATTTTTTCCAGCTCAGTAAGCAATTTATTTGGACTAACTTTGCTGAATGGAGTATATTGTTGGTGTGGTGCCTAACAGGTTTCTGACTGCATTGAACAAAGCAGAGGTTCTAGAAAAGAGGGAAGAGAGGCAGGGGTGTGGGGGGTTTAGTAAAGCCCCGGTGGGGCTCTGCGGTAGCTGCCACGTGGCCATGCTGCTTCTCCCTGCCCCCTCCCTCTGCTGTGGGTTGCGGACAGAGAAAGAAAAAAAAATGGTTTTTAAGTGCCTTTTTGAGTTGAGATAAGGAAGGTTTAATAATAAAAAAAAAATGTAATAAGCAGTTGCAGTTAACAAAACAACAACAGTAACAATGAGAAAGGAGCAATACAAAAAAATAATACCAGACAACAGTGACAGACCGAGCCCAGCGAAGCAGTCCAATACAAACTGCCCCCCCACCGGAACGGGCCCTGGGGCATGATGTCAGCATGGTATAGAATAACCTGGCTCCACCAAAATTAACCTGTCCTGGCCGAACCAGGACAAGAGGTAAGAGAGAAAAATGGGAAAAGTAATGCAACACATTTTTCATATTTCACATTTTTATTACTCAGGGCCAGAAAGGTCAGGCAGGAGAGAATGGGCCCACAGGATCTCAAGGAAGGCCAGGAGTAGAAGATATGCAGAAAAAAGATCAAGGACCTCCTGGACCTTCAGGGAAACTCGGACAACATGGTCAGCCTGTAAGTATTTTCTGTCTATTGAAAGAATGCATGTATTTTAGAAAGAGTAATAGGCATTCGTCACACATGCATAAAGGGCTGAAACTCCACAATCTCACATGCTGTCATCAGTTATAATTCTACAAGATGGGGTTTTGGCCCCACCAAATCAACTCAGAAGTGTCATATCTATTTTGCACATATGTCAACAGCTATACAAGGGCCTGATGAGAGACAATCATCAGAAAGCACAAGGCAAACAACCAATGTGCCAACATACTAAGGTACTTAGAGCAGTAATTTCACAAACTCTTTGGGCAGCCTTTCCAGTGGTGCAGCACTCTCCCCACTGTCATGTTTGAAAATGTTCAGAGTTGCTGGACTTCAGAACTCACATGCGTCCTTCAGTGGCTTCTGTATATCCAGGATGTTTCACACTTGATATTCTTCTGAACCAACAGCACAGAATGTAATCCAATTAAACAGAGGTGCAAAACAGATCACACTATGACATAGTATTTGTTACGGTTCTGGTTTGTTATTTTATCACTGCATGACACATCAAGCTGCAGTTAATTGCTTATATCTTTTGTTGCTTCTTTGTCTTAATGTTTTACTTACATTTCTAACAAAGATCTTTTCTTTTAGGGCATTCCTGGTAAAAATGGGTTACCTGTAAGTATTCATTTATACATATTTTGGTTAATTGAAGAAAAAAACACAGCAATATTTTTAATCAGAGACTCAGACACATTGAAGTTTAAAGCAGCGAAGTGCTCTCTTTGTGTGCTCTCTTCAGAAGGCAGCTTTGGCACTGGAGTTGACCATGGACAGTATTGTCCATGGGTCTGCCACTTTTCTATGAACTTAATACTAGTTACTCGACAGGAAAAATTATAATGGGAGAAAAAAACCTTTTAGTCTTACAGATGTATTCTTTTCCATGATGAGTTTATATAACCCATCTTTAAAATTAGTACAGCCCTACCTTAAACTTGAGTGGCTGAGTCCATAATTACATCTATTCAAATTCCCAAAATGCCATTAGGGAAAGTAGAATTTATTTTACTTCTGATTTTTTTAAATAAATAGCACAGATTTTAAAGTTGGTGGGAGTCCTTTCTAGCCAATGATGAAGCCTCTATAGGAAGAACATATGTGTGTTACTTATCTACAAAAGTTGAACATATACAGCAAGGTTATTTGGGATTAATTTGACTGGTGAAGTTTTGAATGGAAAATGGGGTGAAATGTGATGTAGTACACACATTCCCTGTTAGATGCATGTCCTTTAGGTGGGAACAGGCTAATGCCAATGGTATGATTTGGTGCACTTGCAGCAGCAATTTGCAGTCATGTGTTACAAATCTATCTCACTATTCTCTGTTGATTATCACTTCTATGAAATTACAAGTAGATTCCTTTCAAGTGTCCATTTTCTCATAGTTCAAAAGTTGTTAGGGAAGAGTCAGAGTTCTAGCCTGGAATTTATCTGCTGTAAACATATTAGGCAACTTTGGCACAAATGAAGGCTTTCTTACATCTAGATAAGTAAATGGCTAAAAGAAAAGAGTTTTCAGACAGCTGTCACTATTTGTTCTAGTGGAACATTATAGTTTTCAAAATATTTGTCATCAGTGTTGTGTGGTCCAGTTGCCATCCTGTCAAATCCAAATGCAGCCTGCCAAGTGTTTCCATCTGTATCCCCCAAACAGGCTTCACTGCTACTTTCTTGTAGGCAAAGCAGATGTGGTGAGAGGCACATTTTTTTTGTACACTGCCAGCTACATAGAGCCATAAGTCCCATATATTCTCTCACTGCACAAACTGAGTTAGGATCTAGCACCCTTATGTCCAGCCTCTGCTGCTGAGTGTACAGCCTGTTTAACCTGCATAAAAGATAATGTCTAATTAAAAAAACTATTTCCTTTTAGGGTAAGAATGGACTTCAGGGGTTGCCAGGACTGAAAGGAAAACCAGGCCCAAAAGGTGAAAAGGTATGTGTCCTGTTAATAACCAACAATCAATTACATAGCATTTACTCTTGAACATGTGTTAATTTGGTACAGTCTGAGAGAGAAAAAAAAAAATCACTAAAATAATTTAAATATCCTGCTGTTCACCCATGAATCAGCATGAAAGGCAGCCATAACAGAATCGTAAGGATTTTTCAAGAATATGAATAAAATTTAGCAGTAGAAAAACTTAGGTTTTCACAGAACAGCTAAGGAATTTAACATAATAAAAGTCAATTGTTATACAGAATTTCTCTGTGCAACTTACTCCACTGGCTAAGTGATTTAACAGAGGCAGTATAATTATATTATCTCTATGAAATTAACATATTTGAAATAAGAGCTAAACCATCTGAAGTAACAATTTCTATCACTTTTGAGCTGAAGTGAGTTGTAACAGATTAATCTATCCTTAAAATACGTTGTACACAAAATTGGCATTCAGCTAGTGACTCTAAGTGCCAAATTATTTATCCAAGCTTCATAAATTGACAAACATAACCCATTTAAAGCTCATGTATTCAGATTCAATTTAAAGGGCCCAGAATAATTTCAAAGGTAAAATTAATCTCCAGGACGGGTATCAGGTCAGACTGTGTGGCAACCCCCATCTCTCTGTCCACCTGAATGGTCTCTCTATTGTAATGGAAATACACATTGGGCAAAGGATTATCACAAGCTAAAGAGAAGTGAAGGCATGTCAGGCAGTTAGGAAGTATCTCAGGTACAACATGATGGTGGACACTCTTGCACTCCCATGGTGAAAGCATGTATGCCTGGGACCCATCTCAGAAATATGTTCATGAAAGCAGTCAGCATGGAATACAAACAGGAGGACTTAGAAGTGCATGCACAGTAACAGGGCTATCACCTCTCTGACAGTACAGAGACATGGTGGGATAGCTCACAACTGGAGTGCTGCAGTGTATGGATACAGGCTCTTCAGGAAAGATAGGCTAGGAAGGCAGATTATAGGTAAGGCATTAAATCAGTTGGCAACAGACATTACAGACACTCTGTATGGGTATTTCCAAGCCTCATTTCTGAAACCTCTGAGTAGTCTCAGATCAGCAAAGGGCAATTTAATGGGCTTGTTGAGCTAGGAGTACCTTTCTCTTCACTTTGCCTCTCCATTCCTCCCCAGTCTTCACCATATCCCCAAGCCAAAAATTAATGAGAAGTAAATTCCAGATTAAGGACTGTGGTATTGGTGGAAGACTTTGACGGAGTGCTACTCACATATCTGTCAGTGGTAAAACCCGCAGGATGCATCATAGAATACCAGAATCACTGAGGTGGGAAGGCCTCTCTGGAGATTGTCTACTCCAGCACCCCTGCTCAAAGTAGAGGCAGCTAGAGCAGATTGTCGAGGGCTGTGTGCAGCTTGGTTTTAATATCTCCAAGGATGGAGATTCCACAACCTCTCTGGCTAACATGTTCGAGTGTTTGATCACCCTTAGAGAAAAAAGGCGAGGTTATGCATTTAAAGGCAATTTCTTCTATTTCAATTTATGCCCATTCCCTCTCGTCCTTCTCCTGGATACCACTGAGAAGAATCTGGCTCAGTCTTCTGTGGTCATGACACCAAGCTGTGTGGTGTGTTTGACACACTGGAGGGAAGGGACGTTATCCTGAGGGACCTTGACAGGCTTGAGAAATGGGCTCATGCCAATCTCATGAAGTTCAACAAGGCCAAGCTCAAAGTTGGCAGTCCCAAGCACAAATACAGGGTGGGCAATGAGTAGCTTGAGAGCAGACCTAAGGAGAAAGTCTTGGAGGTGCTGGTTGATTAAAAGCTCAACATGAGCCAGCAATGTGTGAGTGCAGCCCAGAAAGCCAACCGTATCCTGGGCTGCATCAGAAGAAGTGTGGTCAGCAGGTGGAGAGAGGTGATTCTCCTCTTCCAATTCCTTCTTGTGAGACTACTACCTGGAGTACTGCATCTACCTCTGGAGCCCCCAGTACAAAAGGGGCATAGACCTATTGGAGCAGGTCCGGAGGAGGGCCACAAAGATGCTATAAGGACAGGCTGAGAGAGTTGGGGTTGTTCAACCTGGAGAAGAGAAGGCTTCAGGGAGACATTATTGTGGCCTTCCTGTATCTGAAAGGAGCCTACAAGGAAGTGGGGGAGGGATTTTTTTACAAGGGTTTGCAGTGATAGGACAAGGGGTAATGGCTTTAAACTGTCAGAGGGTAGATTTAGATTAGAAATTAGGAAAAAGCTCTTCACTCCGAGGGTAGTGAGGCACTGGAACAGGTTGGCCAGGGAAGTTGTGGATGCTCCACCACTGGATGTGTTCAAGACCAGGTTGGATGGGGCCTTGTGCAGCCTGGTCTAGTAGAAGGTGTCCTCGCCACCTTGCAGGAGGGTTGGAACTAGATGATCTTTGAGGTTTCTTCCAACTCAAGCCATTCTATGATTCTATGATTCTTCATTCCCACCCATCACATATATATGCACATTGACAAAGATCCCCCCTTAGTCATCTTTTCTCCAGGCTAAATAATTTAATCTCTCTCAGCCTCCCCTCATAAGTCAGAAGCACCAGTCCTTCAGTTGTCTTTGTGGCCTTTAGCCGGGCTTACTCCAGTATGTCCCTGTCCTTGTACTGGGGAGCCCAAACCTGGACACAGTACTTCAGATGAGTAGAGCAGAAGGATAACCTCCCTCAATTTGTTGGCAATGCAGCAATTAGTGCATGGGATCATCTAAGTGTTCTGTGGCTCAGACACTGAAAGAAGTGGTTGTGATACCACCAATAACTGCAGTGCCATTAATTTCACTTGAAAAAATACTACACAGTTCTGGATACATTTTAACAGTAGCATACTCAAAGTAGTGTGTTAGTCATTGTGCTGTTAGAGTACAAGACAGATTAGGCTACGGTTTCCTAGGCTAGAAAGAGTAGCACGCACTGATTTATAGCAGTCATGTACATAAAACTGTCCCTAATCTAATGGGTCCCTCTAAATAGCTACTGAGTTTGTAAGTGGATGCCACTGCTATGACGTATGTGGCATTCAGTACTGTAAGCTCTCAACACTCTTCAGGATGGCATGAAGATGAGATGATTTTTCCTTTCTTTCTGAATAACCTTCATCATATTTTGATATCATGACAAAATATGTAGTCAATACAATCACTTACCAACACAGGTGCATTTTCTACAGAACTTCCTAGCCAGCTCAGTGCTTCTAAGATAAATCACACAAACACCACTGAGAACAGTAATACATAATTTCTAGGTTTTACTAATAAGAACAATTGTGTATGTGATTAATAATTATACATATAGTTTGGTATAACTCAAAGGCAAAGTATAGTTCAATGAAAAATATTCTTCAATAAGTGAATTAACAAGGTCTTGAGTGATGAACAATAGATGTTAGGAATTAATATCATGGTAGTTGCCCATTTTGGACAACACAGTATCCAGAGAACAGCACTTCATTGTATTGTGGGAGCGGCAGACTGGTTTTGCAACTCAAAAGCCTGACAACTCACTATTCTCTTGCAAGCAGGCTGTAAGACAGGGTGAAAGAGTGTCTGTTCTTCTCTTGGAGAGCTATCACTGAGACAGTTATATGCAGGAATAGTGCCTCCTAAGCTTGATAACATAGCACAGCAGTCTCTGAGAAGAAAGGTACCAGAGTAGATTCTCTGGATGTAGCCCAGCAGCTACACAGATGTCTGTAGTCCATGATTCCTTACAACCCTCTCTTTCCATTTGACTAATTCTCTACTTTTTTCTTGCCTGATACAAAGCTGATGCAGATATGCATTCACTCTCTATAGACACTTGCCAGGAACTTCCTTTGGTTCTTCTGCAATGTGGAACTACTATAGTCCCTCTAGCAAAGGCTCAATTTCCCCTGTGGTGCTTGTCAATCACACAGTGAAAAAGCTGAAAAAAAAATGGCTTAAACATCATTTGACATTTAGCTTCCCAAGTTTCCTGAAAATCTGCTTTGGTCATTCATGTGACCAGAGTCATTTCCAGGATGTTTGGTACTGACATAAATAATTTCTGTTAGTAAACTGTAAAATCAGCCAGACTGCTTTTAATGAAAACAAAGCAAACGGAAAAGATTTCAAGATTATGGTTGTTCACATTTTCTTCTACTTATAAACAGAGTGCAAATTAGCAAAAGAAGAACTTTCATTCTGCAGCTGCTGCAGCTGCAACTATTGTTAGGTAACCATTTTGATCTCCAGCAACAAGTACTACATCTACACTGCAAAATGAAAACAGGCCTAGTAACTGCCTGAATTGCTGATGGTTCAGACTTGCAAGCATGGTCCCTGACAGTGTTTTGGCCCATGTCAATAGACTTCCCCCAGATAATGCATCAGCGTTTTTTAGGGATAGCATCAGTTGTTAACTGTTCCCAGTATGGTGCAAGTTGACACTGTGCATATGTTGGCTCTATTCATTCTATTTGTTCCCCCAGTGCTATCCCAGCAGGCTTTTTACTTTCAAATACTTCTCATGCTGATCTGTTGCAGTATAGTTCTTATAACATGCAGTTCATGAACGTTGCACAAAACGCCCACATTCAAAATACTGTCTTTGAACATATAAAGCTAAAAGGAGGCCCATGATCAAGTACCTAAGTACTGTGAAGACAGCCAATCTGGTCTACCTAACCCCAGGCCCAAAGTATAGTCCCCAGCCTTATTTTATTGATTAGAATAGGCATCATAAGGAGGACATCTCGGCGGCAGGGGAAGCAGTTTAGCTGTAGTGAGCTGTGGCTGTATTTGGCAGCAAAACACTCCTGCAGCCTATTCCTAATTACTTACATGGCTACTTTAGTAAAGATGTCTTGAGCTTTGTTTTCCATTTTTTAAAAATTGGGCTAGTATTTTCAAGGGATGCCTCTTTGAGGCATTGTGAAGATAAGTCAGCAACATGTTAAAAATCCTAACTTTATTCAAAAGCACTAAAGAACACTGACAGCTTTCCATATGCAGAGCTTTTTCTTGGTGATACTTTAACCAAACCCAATTCCTGCAGCAGAAAGTAGGACAAACAGAAGACACAACTTTAAAAAAAAACAACAAAACATTGGTTGTCCAGAAAATGATTTCATTATCCCAGTGTGATTTCCTAGGACTTGTTATGTTAACAGGGTAAGCAAAGCTTAAAGAATTGATCTGTGCACACACAAAAAAATTCATCTTCAAATATAGTCAGCACTTTCTAACACAAAATTAAACACTATTAGGCTTCCTAGACATGACTGTGATGCAAATGTGAGAGCTGGGGCTTTTTTCTTCCTTGTAGTACACACAAAGTGGAAGAAATTGCATGAAAACAAGCACAAAACACTGACAGGAGCTAAGGTAATAATCACTGGAAAAAGCAAAGGGTATGTTAAAATGAATGAAGATTATCTGTAAATGAACATGCTGGCAGACAGTGAAAATAGCTCTAAATAAATTAAACACATTCTCTGTGAATATAACTGAAGTATCACTATAGAAACCGTTTGACAAAGCCACAGGGAACAAAGAAATCAATGAATAAATTTATGTAATGAATTCTCAAGCATAAAGAGCAAGTGACCAAGAGGCAGGTAAAATTCAGTGTTTCCTGCTATGTGACTGAATATATGAATTCAGAGAACATAATTAAAATGTTCATAAGCCCAGATAAAAAACTGTCAGGTTAGAGGATAAAGCATAGATGTAGAGGCTGGTTAACAGTGTCAGTTATGTCTCTGTGACTTCTACCCCTCTAAAAAAGGTCAGTGTAACCAGTCTGATTTCTCTTCTCCTGGTGCAAGGTGGGAAGGAGGTTATAACTTGCAGCTCTGTAGTATCAGGATGGATGGGTAAGACTCTGTGCTATGTGAAAGTATTGGTAGAGAGAAGGCTGGGCTTTTCACTCCCAATGGTAAGAGAAGCTCTGAGAAACAAGCAGTTACATTGTTATTTTGTCCCCTCTAAATGTACATCTGTCCTGAAACCAGGATCACCATGTAGGAAGAACATCCAAAATGCACATTGAGGAACTTCTCAGAACAGTGACTTGCAGTTATTGAATGCTGTCTACATTTACCTGCATCCAGGGCTAAACTATAGCAGTTATTCTATCACCCAGTAACCTGTCCCCAGCTGAGAAGAGGGATCAGGAAAAGGAGAGAACACCTGTGGGGTGAAATGAGAAAAGATCTAATGAAACAACAAAACTGATATTAATACTAATGCCAATATAAAGTATACAAAGTTATAGTCAGCCCAGTGAATGTGTGGCAGTCACAATAAACGGGAAAGCAGTCTTCAGGAGAAGAATGATAAGCAAGCCCCTCCAGAGATGGCAACCCTTGAGAGGTGGAGGAGCAGGAGCCCTCATCCTCAGCAAACTTCCCCCTTTATAATGAGCATGATGTTTATGGTATAGGATACACCTGTTAGCTGCCCTGGCTTTTGTCCCTCCTAGCTTAAGCTTCTATCTGACTCTAAACCACTAACAGCCTGCATACCAGGGCTAGCCTGTGATTGTATCCCAGTGAAACCAGGACAAAATGCCAAAGGCAAGAAATGTGAGACAGGCAGAGATGGAGAGGAGGACACTATTTTCTCCTGGCATTCCCTCTGTCAGATCTATCAGGTAAAATGCAAGTGGGATCAATCCCTTTTAGAGTCATACAAGACTTCAAAAAACGATATCAAATGGGTACCAATCATTTGATGAAAACAACACACATATTAAGCAATCATAATGTTTTGATCTACCAGTTATTTGTGAACATATGGGCCACATTTTAGGGAATGCAGAGACACATTCTTCTCCCCAAAAAGTTTAAAACACAAAGGCCAAATCCTGCTTAGTTAGTTCTTCAGAAAAAGGCACATAGATAGTTGAAAATTAAAAGTATATTATAAAAGACTTCCAGCTTAAGATTAAAAACCTTAAGGCAGAACCTCAACTCTTGATTTGAGTGAAAAATGCTGGAGTTAGGCAGAAAATTTAATAAAAGTCATAAATATCTTAAGCAGAAGCACCGCAAACTAACCTCAGCAAAATATGAGAGATGATGCAAGAAAGCCAAAAAAGAAGAGGTGGTAGTAATTATGAGAGGAAATGACACAGTTCTGAACATGGTCTTTCATTTTTTTGGCAGTAGATAAAGGTTAACACATAGAACAATAATCATGACATGATGGTATTGGAAAAAGTGTTACAGATTATAGTGGTAGAATGAAGAAATTTACTTACTGAGTACCATGGTATGACCACACTTTATTTATTGGATGGTGAGGCATACAATGTACCCTAAAAATGCAAGATACACAGTAAAATATTATCCTGGCAAGAAATATATACTAATACTGTTAATGCTGCTTGTACATTTGCAAATTCATTGCAGAGGTTAGAAAGGAAAAAGTTCTTTCTTCCTTTGCCAAGGCAAAGATCATGTTTCTTGGGACCTTGTCTTAGAAACAAAGTTCAACTCTGCTCATAGTATCTAAGCAGACATTTTAGTTGTTTCTTGTAACTAGAAATCCACACAGATTGCCGCTAGCACTGAAAACCCTGCTCTGCATTTATGCGATTAAATCCTTGTTGATTTATCTTCATTCCCGTTTTAGGGTGATCCTGGTGAGGGATTGCCAGGACCTCCTGGACTACCAGGACCCGCAGGGCCATCTGGTCCTTCCAGAGAATTGGTGAGTGTTTGGCACTCTCTGTCAATGAGTTTAGCTTGCCATAGAGGAATCTGGAACTAAACAGGAGGTTTTCTCTGGGAAAGAAGCCTGACTGCCACAGAGATAAACATGTTTTCTAAATCTTTCATGCAGAAATGCAAATAAATGTCTGGCTGTCAAGGTTTAGGGTCAGGGCTGTCTGCTAGACCTATAACAGGTGCTGTTAACCCCTCTCCCTCCCCAGAGGAGAAGAGAAAGGGAATAAGGGTGAGAGACTTATGGATTAGAAAAGAAAACTAAAACCGCTTTAATGAAAATAATATACAAAACCAGTATCAAACCCAGCCCCAGCCTGATGGTGATTACACCATCATCACCACTGATGCTGTGGAGCAAGGACTGGAGAAGTCCCAGACTGGACTCAGCAGCAGACAGGAACTGGATTCAGGAGCTGAATTCTGAAACTGGATTCAGGAACACATGGATCAGGATCGAAGGCAGAACAGAGCTCTACTTGGACCATTGAAGAAGAGAGCTTGACCCTCATGATCCCTCAGCTTTATACTGAATATGTCATATATGGGATGGAATACCTCATTGGTCAGTATAGGGTTACCTGTCCTGTCCACTCCTCTCCACAGGTGTGGCCTTTTACTTTTTTTACCCCCCAGTGTGGTACACAAGATTTAGCAGTGACCTTGGACTGCATACTAGTCCTTGGTAGTAACTCTAAACATCAAGTGTTATCACTGTTAGAAGCAGACACTGTCTGTGAAAATACACCATTAACTTCAGAAAGTGCAGTTAGAAGAGACTGAGCTGAAAAGTAAAATCACTGAACAGAATTAGTTCTGTTGTAATCCAAACCAGGACACTGGCTAAAGTGGGCAAATACTGCAATCTACATTAGCACCCAGTCACATTTTTAAAAGCCAGTTGATGTGTATGCTCTCCTGTGCAAAAGCAGTCATATATGAGAGAACAAGACACGAAAATTTCCTCAGAAGAGCATTATAAACCTAAATTATTCATTTCTTCCTACCACTGAACACAGAAATGGTTTGACAGTCACTTAAGTTTGCTGTTATTAAATACTACAACACAAAACAGCATGGTGACATTGTTTATGTTTTGAATGCTTGGTACTCAGGCAATGCTAAAAATGTTTTAGATTCATCTCTCTTCTGTACTTAGATATTTCCCACTGTTTCCATGAGGATACATGTGTACACAGCTGAAAAAGGAATCTGTTCTGAATTTTCAATTCATAGTGTGAGAGCTGATTTTACATGTAGACACAGCCCAGCACTGACATGAGTGGAAGTCCTGCGGTGGACTTTTAAAAAAAAAAACCTGTCATACTGAGTATTGTGAGTATTTAACACAATAGTTTGCAACATATTCCGGTGACTAAAATGGATTATATGCTTCCTGTTCTAGGGTCTGTCAAATTACACCAATCTGTTTCTTTAGCATAAAAATAGAGTAACAGTGTTATGAAGGGCTGCACTATTTAGCCTCCAATGATACAGGCTTCGAGAGACCAGCAAGGCAGCTTGAGATCACTAGGACAGAGTATTCCAGTCTAGCAACTTTTCTTACCCAAAGGCCGTATCTCTAAATGTAGCAATGAGCACCAGGTCCTGCACCACCTTTACGTTCTTGTTGTATATGATAGCAAGTTTCAAGGTCTTTTATTCTGGAGTGAAGTGAAGTGAAGTGAAAAGTGAAGTGAAGTGAAGTGAAGTGAAGTGAAGTGAAGTGAAGTGAAGTGAAGTGAAGTGAAGTGAAGTGAAGTGAAGTGAAGTGAAGTGAAGTGAAAAGAAGCCTCAGTGCAGCCAGAGAATGCATCCCTGACTCCTGGACTTTTGAGCATTAGCTTTGGTACTATTATAACTTCAGGTACTAGTTCTCTGTGTACTTTGGGCTGTAGTTTACGATGTATACACAGCCATGAAACTCAACAAAGGGCTTGCAATGGAAATCTGTAGTTAATTTACTTTCATTTGAGTTGACATTTCATTTTAAATGTGGTGGAACTTACACGTGTAGAAAAGTCCTATTTCAACTGCCAAGTTTGTTGTGCACCTTGGTTTATTCCTTTTACTTTTAAAAAGTATGAGTTCTATAAAACTTTCATAGCAAGTTCTATAATTTCTGAAAATGGATAACTGGACTTCGTCTCACTTTGCTATATATACAATACAGACCATTTATGGCAAATTTTCCGTGAAAAATTCTTTCCTTTAGAGGTTTAAAAAAAATTATTTGATGGTATGTATGCTGACTGTAGTTCGCACCATATGTTCCATAATACAGGAAGATGTTTTGAAGCTGAAGAATCTTGAATCAATCAAATTGTCTTATAAAAGAGTACAACTAGATTGTGATACTAAAAACAGTGGCTAATTGTTAGGTACGTATTTTAGGTTATTCTTAATGTTGGCAGGTGTCTTTCCAAAGTTAAAATTTGTCTGAGATATTGCTTCATCAGTTCACTTAAACACTCGCATAGCACATGTATCCTGCAGGATGACTGTACTCATAGAGCATCTACAGATAAATATGAAGCTGAGTGTCTACAAAATAATGTGGTATGAAACACCAGAAACATGACTGAAATGGGGTTTTTGTGTTATAATTTATTACATGAGTGACAATCTGCTGCAAGAATATTGACTATAACTATATTTGCAGTAATTAGCAAGTGTTATTTTCATTTGTCATCTTTAGAAGCAATATTTTAAAATGTAATTCTAATTTCAGGATAGATTGGAACCTGAAGAATCAGGTTCTGGAGACACTGACAGAGAGACCGAGATTTTAAGAGTAAGTATATACTAAAGTTTATTTCTCATGAACATACTAAAGAGATTTCCTTTACTCATCTGGATTATAGAGGGTCCATTTCACAATGCAAATTTTGTACATGCTTAATTGACAGCATCCAGAAATGCTTTGTAGGGTTTCATTTCAAGATCTGAAAAGGCCTAAGTGTGAGTGGGGAAGAACTGTGAGAAAGAAAGAGAAGAATAAAAAAATAATGGCAAGAGTGTTTTTTAAAATGAGAAAATGCTTTTCATCTGATTCTGAGAAGCCAGTAATGAGGAGAGAGATGGGAATTATACTTTGCTTTTTTAATTTGGAGTACCTCTTCTAAAAAATAAGTATATTTGTATGAAATACTTTACACTGCAACTTCCACTGTTGATCCATTTTGATGGTCATTTGAACTTCCCTATATCCTTGTCTTTGTGAAGAATTTTAACACTATCACATCAAGGCCAGCTAGCAGGGAGAGATGCTTTGGCTTAGTGAAAATCAGTAAGATTTTGATGCACATGCTCCTAAGTGAGGTTCTCTGGGCTGTGTAACATGGGAGACCAGACTTCTGTCATTGGGAAAGCATATTCATGCCAGGTAAACCTGAGTCTTGGTCTATTAACACACGCTTGGCCATTGGTTAAACTGGAACAGTTAAAGCAGTTGCTGCCTTAGACACTGAACTCATCCTTCTCCCAGAGGTCTCTCTCTCAGCTTCAGAAAGAGCTTATATGACTTGTGAATCTACTAAACTACTTAATTTTGCAGATACACTATTCAGGAAAGTCTGAATCAATTTCAGTTCATTTTAGTAGGCTGTGCTGTAAAAGGTAGCTGATTCACGAGCTTTCAGCTGCGCTTGGGATCAGCAGACTTCAAGGAACAGAGCAGAACATGTTGGATGATGAGTACTGGTTTAACATTTTAGCTTAGTCTGTCACTCTTAGCATTATGTGTCAACAGCTGCAAGAAAGCTTTGTTTTAGAGATTGAATTGATGCTCTGGTCTTGTGCTTTCCTTTCACAGAGAGTTAATATATTTTGAGAGACAATACCCACATGAGCATTGCTCCGGATTAAAAATGAGATGACTGGCTTGTTTTTCTTGCTCTGCTTCTGAGCTGTTGAGTGGCAAAGGAGACATTTGGAGTCAGGCTTTTCTTCTTCTTTTTTTCTGGACTACTTTTTTCAGAGGAGAGGCTGTCTTTCCTACGCAACTTGTACAGAACAATATGCCTTTTTTGGGAAAAATAATATTAATATTAACTAGAAATTGCTACCAGATCTGGAATTATTTTGGATGCTTTCTTTTGTTCTTGAGCCACTTCTTCATCCATTATCTCTAGATAGTCAGCCAGATCTACTTTCACCATGTTCCTGTTGAAAATCTAAGTAACAATCTATAAAATATGTATTCCAGTTGGTAATAATATGATTGTCCATCCCCAGAACTGGTCAGATATGTAATGAATCAAGCAATACATTACAGTTAAGGAAAAATTTAAGGAAAATGAGAAGTCAAGTGGCTGAAGATGAAGACACATAAATGAGAAGGCTTTTACTGATCCATCTAGAGGGAGTGAGAGATAATCTTCTATGCAGTCTTTGGGATGGAGCATTTCTGCCCTTCAATCAGGAGGTGTTTTATCAATAATACTGCTGCTTTCTGAGGAATTAACTCCCTGGATGCCTGTCTCCTACGAACTCCAGAATGCTATAGCATTCTGAGGCCTTGGTTTTGCAACACATCTAGTGTTATTTTTCATTCTCTCAGACTAATTTCTGCCTCAAGACTTTTTTTCTATTTCTTCTTTCCTCCAAAGTGCTGAATACCTTATTCCCAAGGCTCTTCACAAGGGAATTGCCACGTGCTGAAAGTCAGTTATCTTGCCTAGTTTAGGAAACTAACCTAGATGCCTTGTGTAGTTAACAAGACGGGTGCTTGGAATGGCTCCCTGCAGAAGACTGTTGACTGTACTGAAAATCCAAGATGACCATCTACCCAACAGAATCTTGTAGATGACTGTAAGTTAGAATTAGATAGTTCTTGTCTTATGGTGCCAGCCCCAAACTTTCAAACTGTCCATGTTTGCCTGCTAATGCAATCGGTAACAAGGATGGACTTGCACAGGAAACAGAATGTATGCAAACATACTATTTCTCCTGAAGTAACATATTTCATTAATTTTATTAAATTTAAATAGATCTGCTTATGTCCATGCAGGATAGATCTTTGGAGCAGAGGCAATTTTTACTGTACTAAGCACGGTCAGGTTTCAACCATAAGTACAAATTCTCAGTGCTCCAGCAATAACATGGAGAAACCCTTTGAAATGAGTAGAGAAAAAACTAACTACATCCCTCTGTTCCCTTGACTTCATTTTGGTTACATTTCTTAACATTAGATTGGAATATCTCTAAGGTCTTTACTGGGTTATAGAGAGCTGACACAATTTTTAGGTTTCAAACTTCCTGTTTGCTGTTGCATGCCGTGAGGTGGCATAGTTCAGAGAGCAAGGATGGAGGAGGTCAATGTGACCATGTGTAAGGAGTGTGAAACTAAAATTTGTTGTCAATGAAGCAGAAGGGTGATGGTAGCCAAAGCTGAGAGTTCTATGAACTTGAACAGTCTGTGTGAGATTTTCCTGTTCCATGTATATACAAATGAACCTGGCTAGGGCCATTTCTAACAATGCTGCTGATTTATCCAGGGTCTTCCTGGGCCACCAGGCCCTCCAGGACTGCCTGGTCTTTCAGGAAAGCCAGCACCCGATTCAGGTGTAGGACCTCCTGGTTCACCAGGGGAAGATGGAGCTTCTGGTGAACCAGGCCCTGAAGTGAGTACCGATTTGTGCACAAACATTAATGTTGTTTCTGTCCTACAATACTAAGTTCTAAGGCTTACAGTCTGCATAATGCTTAATAATATTGCAGAATGTATTTAATTAAAGAGTTTGGATTTTATGCACACATTTTACAAAAAAACCCAAAATAAATGTCTAGTTAACCATAACACATTACTCCACAGCAGGATGTAGATTTGGCAGACAGATACTGGTGAATCTGGACCAGAATAAATAAAAAGTAAGGGTGCTTTTACCAACACTAAATAAGGATTATTTTTCCTCTGGTGCTTTCAGGAAAATGAAGTTCGCTAAACCACTTACATAATCTGCAGGTAATTTTTAGCATAAATTAAATTTTCTGTTTTCAGGAACTCTCTTCCTTCTTTTTCTTCAGCTAGGTAGACACACTTATTCCTGTGAACTTGTGAAATACAGTTCTACGTTTAAAAAGGTTGCTAAAAGTTTAAGTATTACCTATTCCTTAATAAATCCTCAGTAAAGTGTTTTTTCAGTGAAGAAAACTTATTTTATAGCACTTATCAGTTCTGTGCGTTCTCTCTGGAACTATATTTACTACTACGGTTCCCTTATTTTCCCTATCAACCATCTGCCAGTAGCAGTTGTTCTTGAGACTAGATTTGTTCTATATATTCCCATTACCTTCAAAGTGGGTCACCATTGTTGTATCTGACAAGGTGTAACTAACACCTATTAAAGAAGTGCATTGGTGACACATGTTAAAGAGGGAGACCTCACTGCATCTCAGCTGTGCTGGGGTTTTTTTTGGAGAATAACCAAGTTGGAAGTTAATACAAAATCTAAAAAGGTGGGTACAGTAAATTTTAAGTGTCTAGCCATTGAGGTGGAAGGCAGCATCCTTTCTGCAGAGAGAAATTAAGCCCCTGAAAGTCTTTAAAATGGAATGTAAAGCCAATGGGAAGTCAAGGAAAACCAAGAGCTGGGGATGTATGTACTCTGTAGGGAAACAATTATAATAGCTTGAGTTGTGTATGTGATATCTCACTTAGAGCTGCAAGAGGGTACCTCCATCCAATGCCTCAGCCCTGTTCTGAACAGTAGTCCTTTTCTGTCAGGAACTGGCTGTCAAGCTCTCAGGCTGCAAGAAAGTGTAAGCATCACCAATTTTTGTTCATCCAAGCTTTAGGTCCTTGCACGGTGCAATGTCCACTCAACAAAGGTCAGAAATCAGGGTAATTTTTGGACTTCAAAGTTTCAGTGTTTGAATAAATTCTATTCCCATGAACCTCAGAAAATTAAAACTGTAATAAACAGAGTGTTTGAAAGCAAGCTCTTGCTAGTCGTATCTAGTCACTAAATGACTGGCTTAAACCTAAAAAGGAATCACATCCTCTGGGACTTAGGAGAGTATCAAGTGTTCTAAAATGTCCTGCAGAGACCTGTTATGAAAATGCCTATTTTGGCAACATTTCTCAGAATCACAGTATCCTCAGAGAATAATTGGAGGCCTTCTGTCCTCTAACACACACCAGTGTTGCTCCTCAGTGCTTCTATGTATATAATTGGAAATCATTTTTCAGTAAAATGAGGATGCTTAGCATCTTAAGGCTTAATATCAGAAGCAATCTGCTTTATGACCAGGTATATTTTCCCATAAAAGAGGATATTTTTATATTTACATTAGAATTCTAAAAAAGAAAAAAAAATACAAAGAGAGCGTAGATTAATAACAGAAAAGCAAAGATTAAAGACATAAAAACAAAGAAGGTAGTAACCACATTCAGGCATTCAGTTTCAACATGAGATATAGTGATCCAAATTAGTATCAACTGCTTTTCATGCTTGAGATACAGACAAGCCCAAGACCCACATAAACTTGGAGCATATCTGAAAAACAGGAAATTAAGAGACAATATCTCCAAATAAATATGGGCTTTAGCCTGTCTAGGAATGATTCATGAAGTTTAGAATGTGGACAATTCCCCCACAACAGCTTAAACAGTGTAAAACGGGTTGGAGTAGGTTTTTAGAGCAAATCAAATAGATGCAGAAGTAGATTCAGAAGTGTGACTCTCTTAAAATAAAAGAAGCATGGCCAGTAGTCAAGGGAGGTGATTCTGCCCCTCTCCTCAGCTCTTGTGAGACCCCACCCAGAGTACTGCATCCAGCTCTGGAGTCCCCAGCACAAGAATGACATGGGCCTGTTAGAGAGAGTCCAGAGAAGGGCTACAAAGATGATTAGAGGGCTGGAACACCTCTCCTATGAAGACATGCTGAGAGAGCTGGGCTTGTTCAGCCTGGAGAAGGCTCAGGGGAGACCTTATTGCAGCCTTCCAGTATCTGAAGGAGGAGGGACAAGAAGACTGGGAAGGGACTTTTCACAAAGGGGTAATGAGTTCAAACTGGAAGAGGGTAGATTTAGATAGGAAATTAGAAGGAAATTCTTTACTCTGAGGGTGGTGAGACACTGGAACAGGTTGCCCAGGGGGGTTGTGGATGCTCCATCCCTGGAGGTGTTGAAGGCTGGGTTGGATGTGGCCTTGAGCAACCTAGTCTAGTGAGAGGTGTTCCTGCCATGGCAGCGGGGGTTGGAACTCGATGATCTTTGAGGTCCCTTCCAAACCAAACCATTCTATGATTCTATGACATGCTTTTGGCCTCAGTTTCCTTCCTGTTTCCCATCTCTACTGACACAACAAATCATATTGGCCTTGCTGCATCTATTATTCTCTACATCTACTGATTGTAATCACAATGGCACTCTAAAATTAAAAAAAAAGCCTGACAGGCCGGCCAGATTTCATCTAACTGTTATTCTTACAACAGTACTATTTTTTTTTTCTCAGTACAAGACAGATCAAATTGTATTGATTGTGACTGCAATTTTAAGAAAATCTGTGGAGCTTGACAGAAAATGAACTCTGGCGATGAAAGATCAAAGACTGAAGACCACTGACCAAAGACCAAAAAGAGAGAGAGAGAGCTTTATTGCCCGATAGCACTTAGTTTTATAGCCCTTCACTCAAGCACACACCACTACAATCATTATCATTGGTTCAAGCCTTGCATTCATGCGTTACATTAAGCATTGTCATTGGTTCTGTTCTATCAGCACAAGCTTCTTGAAACTCAAGTCAACATCCACATCTGTTTCTCACACTTTCTCTCTTGTTGTTTACTGTCCCTTCAAGGGCAGAGGGCTGTTTCACCAAGGTCGCTAAAGCTCATGCCTATTCCTACAAAAATCCATTGGCAAGTCTTGTAAAACACACAATTACCCTAATGTGTTATTTGCTGCATTTGACAAAGTGCAGTGTTAGCTTAACAGATCCTCTTTAATAGCATCTGTTCTATTCAAAATGTACTTTCAGCTTCATGATTGTGGATGTTTCCATATGAGTAGAAGATAAAGTAACTAGAATGGTCTAGGACATTTTGTTAAAATTTGTCATAAATTGATAATGTAAAAAGAATTCAGAGAAAATACAGAAATTGATGGATTCATCTTCTAATTTAAAGATTAATGTATTGCAGTCTAGGATTTCAGAAACTATAATACTTACTACTTGTAGCCAGTCATTTTTCTAAAGCAACAGAAATCATTGTTGTCCACTTTCAGGATAATTCCTAGGAAACATATCTGTTAAAAAAAGTAGAAGTTAAATGTTAACCAGAAAGTCCAGAGGCTGCTGAAGGAAAACTCCAGCTATTAATAGTACAGACCCATGCATTCCCACACTTTGTGATGACCTAAGAAACTGTAGCCCCGCTGTCCAAAGATTTGCACACATTTGCACACTCTGGATAAATTAAGTGAGGTATATTCACAGCAGAAATTTTTGGATTGTAATCCTCATTCAGTAACACATTGAAATAGTTGTGTAATTAAAGGTCTTCAGTTGCAAATCCTAATTTCGAAAGACTAGTCAATTACTTGATTAAGTCCTTACTATATCAACAAATTTGTGATGTAACATCTCTTCTCATGAGAAAAATATCTTGGAAAAGTTTGGGTAATTCCCTTTTGTAATGGGAAATACTGCTTCATTAGCTGCTCCACATTGCATCTGATATTGATGTGATATTGATCTGATTAAATACATATTTTCTAAATACTACATGAAGTTAAATTGTGTCTTGGAATTCTATATGGGTATTTTGATGGTAACAGTTTTAAAAGTAGCTCACAAATGCATGAATACACCCTGAAGTGAATAACAAATCTCCAGGTGTGTTGCTTGCTAGCTACATGAGAGACTATACAAAATCTGTGAAGGAAATAAGCAATTTTAGAGAAATGAAACTTAAAATAGTCACTAAAACTTAGAAAAATTACTGTTGGTACCCCAACCTCTCTTGTAATCCTCCTCTGTCTATGTAATCACGGCAAAATACTATACGAAAATGTTGAAAACTTACTGAAAACACTTCTGACCTTTTTAATTTTAAAAATAATAAATTAGTTATTCTATCATATACAGTGCATCCAAAGGGCAAAAACAGGGGAAAAAATAAAAAGATCAGGGAATATGAGGCTTTTGTGACCATTCTGAAAACAGCAGAGAAAAAGAATGTTTTCTATCTCCTTCCACAACCATTTATATTGTTCCCCAAAACAGATTAATAAATAGATGGATTCTCTGAGGCCAGAAAGCATCCCTGTAAATTTAATTAAAGACTTTCAGAGCCCAATTTTTAAAGCATAGGGCATGTAAATATACGTGTAACTGTTCTCTTTCTTGCAAGTAGAGTTACTGTGGGCGGTACTTCAATATCTGTACTGATTGACTGGTTGACCCTATAAAACCAGTTTGTCCCAGCCTGACTGTTCACTCAAATGCATGCTAAGTCATGAATACAACACAAGAAATTGGGTGGAGAACTAAATATACATTTTTCAAGGCAAAATTGAAGTAAGGCCTCACACAGAAAACCTGGACCACTTTCTGACTTTGTTAATACCAACATTTTCTCAGCTAGCTCCTGTCTGGCACTGAGGTTGCCAAAAGTGTGGAAGGCTGAAGAGTGTGTGGATTTCTACCCTGCCTTATGTGTAGTAGTGTTGTCAAAACCTTCTTGATAGCACCGTTATTTTGCATGCAAACATTATTTTTACATTATTTTGGTTTGTATTATTCTTTATTATTTTGTGATGGTTTCATATAGTTTTCTATTAAAATATATTTAAATATTGGTTTGATATGATGCTAAACTCTCAGAAGACAAGAAATACAAATGTTAGATCTTAATGGTGTTAGATGTTACCTGGTGCTATGCATTAGTCTGTAGTCCAAAATCCTTACTCACATGTGCTAGGAAGAGGACTCTCAAGTGGCACCTGCTTTAGATTTGTTATCATCTACAGGGTCCTCAAGGTCCTCCTGGTCTTAATGGAGTGGTTGGCCCACCAGGACTGAAGGGAGAAAAGGTAAATTAAATGTCTGTCTTGCTTCTGCTTCAGTGGAAAATCTTTCTCAATTCTAGGCTGTAAAAGTCATAGTTATCCCTGCAACTATTCTTGCAGTGTTGGCTGGCTTCAATATTTTCTAAGTGAAGCCAGTGAATCCAGCTGCTAATGGTTTATTAAAACACATCTCAAAAGGCAAATTTATAAATCCAGAATTCCCTGTTGAGTACAGTTTCATTTTCTGCAACATGCAATATTCAATATGCAATATGAGCTACTCTGTTGTGATTCGCCAGTAAAAAGCCAATCATGACTGGACTCATGCAGGTGAGTCTGGGAGGAAGGATAAGGAGGAAAGAAAGAACTTCAGCTAGTCCAGACTGGCACAGACTGGAGACATATTCCCTGCAGAAAGTACCCTCTGTGGCAGGTGTTTATACCCAGGCAACTGGAATTACTTAATTTTCTGTTGACTTGCTGCACTGGTTGACTTCATGCATGATCAGATGAGCACTATGGCTAGCAAATGGGGAGGAGTGGGGAACCCCTCAAAGCAAGGGATCATAGCATCCAGCAGACAGATTTTCTTGTGCTGCCATAGAACAAAAACTACATATTACAAACTTGCCACTCTTTTTAAGTTTCCCCAAATTACTGCATCCTTGTATTTTTACATCTCACTTCAAGGAAATTGTGGAAAAGACAGAGATGGCGCAGCAGAGATAGAGACAGCCAGGGGCCTTGAGTACATGACCAAAGAGGATAAGCTGAATGAGCTCAAACTACTTAATCTGACCAAAAGCAGACAAAGGCACGGCAAATAGATATAAAGATATAATTATAACCCTTTAATGAGGATGAGTGAGTCTGCACTTGAAATACTGAATTCATTTTTTTTGCACCCTACTTCAAGATGGGCGTGGAGAAG
Organism: Eurystomus gularis; assembly: GCA_013400335.1. Lineage (NCBI taxonomy): Eukaryota > Metazoa > Chordata > Aves > Coraciiformes > Coraciidae > Eurystomus > Eurystomus gularis. Next base: position 37,322 of record VZZY01019331.1, read on the forward strand.
ACAGAGACAAAGACTACAGGAAAATTTCATCCTCTAGTGAGCTTCTATACCACGTTATGCACAATAACTTGCAAGTAGATTCCCAAGCTATTGTGCTGGTTCAGCCATCATCATTTTATGCTGCCATCAGATGCCTGATAACACAGGCCAACGCTGAACTCAGCAACATCCTCTCAGAAGTCTTCTTTCAAACAATCCTGCCATAGGTTCTTGTGGGCCCAGCTTCTCTACTGCCCACTATGGTGCTAGCATAGCCTGCTGGACACAACAAACAGATTGCTCACTCAGTGGCACTTCACATGGAAGGACACCACCATGAGAACTCAGCAAGATGCAGCCAGACCCAAAAGAAGCCATACCCACCAGGAAGCTCTTCTAATTGGCTCCTGGTTAATATAATCCTGGCCTCACCCACCACCCCAACCATGACCACCTGGGTGAGGGCGGAGCCACAGAGACACAGGTGGGCCAGGTTCTGCCTCTGGAACATGAAGCCAAGAGGAAAAACAAAATATTCTGCTAGGTTGTGACTCATTCACAGGTCAACTCCAACTTGGGGCCCACAATTCAGGCGCCAGCACTTCACAAGCAGACATTGAAAGTTCACATACTGTAAGGGAAATTAAAAGGAAAGTCCTAAATGGACAGAATATAGATTATTTTTTTTTAAATGAATTATCTGAGTTGGGATTTCAAAAGCCTGAGGCTGGTAGATCTGCAGCACACATGGAAACCGGCAGTTATCCAGAAAATGCAGTATGTATGTTACAAAGCAGGCATCCAAAACTTGTGTCCATTGTAATCAGTGGTATATGTTTTATATAAAGGAGTCTAAGAATAGAAAGAAGTCTAGCTGAAGTAAACTGAACCCGAATGACATATCATAGGAAGAAACTGATGTGGAAGGGGAAGTAATTGGAAGAAAAATTGAATTTTAAAAAAGGGCATAATCCTCAAATAAGGGACAAAAACTCAAATGTTTTGCCTTACTGAGCCTGTTTAGTGCACTGTGTATATTTGGTAAAAGTTTAATTAGAAATAAAGTACTACATATTTGCACCTGCTCAATACAATCCCCAGCACCTCAGGACAATAGGATTTTTCCATTTCTACTATTCATTTTTTCTGAAAGCCTTGATTTAATCTATATCACAATGTCTATTTAAATCATTATTTCTGATTAATCCAGAGAAGATTACAGGGACAAACTACAGGGTGCACTGAAAGTAAAGTTAATTTGTTCCTTGGAGTAAAATTTTGAGGGTTTTTTTCCATTACTTTTGAAAGAAAACATTGTTACTATTATACTCCTGGTGCTTACTCATTTTTTCAGACCTTACTCAAGCAGTATTTCTGTTGAATAAGTAAGGACAGGAGCTTGCCAATATAACGATTAATTCCATGAGATTCAGTACAATTTGGAAAAGAATTGTTAGCATGCTGTAATGCTCTGTCCTATTCCATGAACTAGAAGTGGCAAAAACAGTATCTAACTCTATAAAAGCAAATTGAGTATATTGATTGCTGCAGAGGAGCCTTAAAATCATAATAGTCATTCCTTGTTCGGAACAGTGCTCTATACAACTTGTGTGGGATCTGTTCCCACTTCTATTTTATCCCTTGAGAGTTTTGATATTTATGTTCAGTAACATGACTATGTGACCTGCAATGCTTAATTCTGTGTGCTCCAGACCTCTAAAATCTGCAGCAGTAATTGAAATACAAGATGGCATTCTGTTCACATACCAGATCAGAGCTATTCATTTGTTATTATAACTCCTGAGTTACAGATTGTTTTCTTTTTAACTGAGAAGTCTAATATTTCATGTAAAGGACATTATGGCATCAAATTAAACAACACAGAAAATAATGGATATTTTAATAAAGCAAAAATTTAGCATAATAAAGCATGTGTTTTTGTTGCCTGTCTGATTCTCATATTGTAACTAATTGTGACTGGTTTTCATTTACAGGGTGATAGAGGTCTTCCTGGTTCCGTTGGTCCAAAGGTAAAAAAAAAGGACAATGTCTTTACAGGATAAAAGCATCACTCTAATACAGCATATTACTAAAATATTATTATTGTGAAACCTAATGAAGTCAGCAAACTTACCTTCTCAGTTGGCCAAAGTACTTCTCTAAGAAACGTGGCCAGGAGATCAAGGGAGGTGATTCTTCCATCCAGTTGGCTCTCATGAGACCCCCACCTGGAGTACTGTGTTCATCTCTGGGGCCCCCAGAGAGGGAAAGATATGGACCTAATTGAGTGAGTCCAGAGGAGGGCCTTGAAGAGGATCAGGGGAATGCCCCCTCCCTAGAGGTGTTCCAGGCCAGGTTGGAAGGGGCTTTGAGCAACCTGATCTAGTGGAATGTATCCCTTCCCATGGCAGGGGGTTTGGAAAAAGATGATCTTTAAGGTCCCTTCCAACACAAACCATTCCATGGTTCTACATACTCTCATCTACTTATGCATGTTCAGTATACCAATAAACTGACCTTTTATTTTAGGGTGATACTGGAGTCACTGGATCAAAAGGCCCCAAAGGAGAAGCTGGTACTGCAGGGTCTCCTGGGAAACCTGGACCACCAGGATCTCCTGGGCCCCCAGGGCCCCCTGGACCTCCTGGACCCCCAGGACTAACCTACAGTTTGGGATTTGAGGTATTTTGCTGTTATGGGCTTTGTTGTTGTTCTGGATCTACTTCCTTCAGAGGACAGACAGTGTAATCACCTGTATATTTAACAGCTATGTAAATAATTTAAAGCAATGATCTAAATATACATAAAGACCTGGATATATTCAATGAACTCAAAACGCAGGTCCCCCTTAAGCTATGACTTTTCCCGCGCTGTCATTATTGAGGCCTCTAGGTTATTTTAGGCATTTCCATTATGTAATGTGTAAATACAGAGACAGATGTTGGACATTTCTGACCTCATGGTCTGTTCTACACAAAGGGAAACTGTTCTAAAAAAACCTTGCTGATAGTACTCTTTCTACTTCTGAAAATAATACATTCATCACTTTAAAATATGGGATCTGGCCAGTTCAAGCTGAGTTTTATGTACCATTTGAGAATGGCTCCGTTAGATGATCTTTTTTGAGCAGAAAGAGGCTCTGCTGTACAGAAAGGCAAAGGAGGCACACTCATGTTCAAGAACTAGAGATGCTGCCTTAACATATTTGTGAAGAGAGGTTGACGAATTGTCTACATCAATATTCACGTGTCTTCCCTTTTTTATTTTTCCATGCATTTTTTATTTCTAATTTAGCTGTTTGGTTTTTAATGTCATGGGATACAATACAAGTTTGCATAGAAACTGAGAGTAGTTTCATCAAAGAAGGAAGCAATGTTTGGCCAGAACTACTGGGCATCCATAGAACTGCTGCAGTTAAGTGGTGGTGTTTAAAAGATACCAATTTCCTCACATATGTTTCTCCTAGAATCTACACTAACCCCTTTTGTATTTCCCTTTTCTTTACTCTAGAGGCACTTTTAGTACTCCAAGTACAGAACTGACCTCTAATGCTTGTTTAGAGACATATTCTGGTTTCTGACTAAATTGTATTGTAGTATATACACTACTGGTTAATAATCTTACTGGTGTCAGTGGATTTCAATGGATGAAAAAAATCTCCCCTACAGTTCACAAGTTCTTGATTGCTAGCACTGCAATTGTTACCAAGGAACAGCATAAAGTCTAAGCGCACAAACACTCTGTTGCATTAACCTTATCACAGTATAAAAGTTGGTACAGTCTCCCCTGAAGGAATACGTACTTGTCTCAGAATGAGATAAGGGCTACTGGTAAGCCACATCTTCATCCTAGGCCTGGTCTGAGTTTTAGCCCAGGATAATGTCTTCTCTGACAGTCATTTTCTGTGATCCTTGAGGATCCAGTGTTAAGAGATTCTCCACTCTTCCCCATTCATACTATTTGAATAGAAGCCAACTTTGCCTCATTATACCATCAAAGAGTTCCCCTGCAGGTGACCAAACTGTGCTGCTTCTGATACCTACGTCTCAGAGGAACAAAGGTAGCAGATGAGCAGAGAGAGAAAACTGGAAATCCCCATTTTTATGGACACAAACACAGAAGGATCCCAGCTCTAACTGCAGCAATGATATCTTGGCTGGCTTCATCCTGAACTTCATCTAGTCCAAATAGAATTGGCACAATGGTCATTTCCCTGAAAGGGATACTACTATTAACAAGATTGCTAGTTCTAGCTGATCTTTGGACGCCCACCCTAGCCATCTGTTAAGGCAGCACTGTCGTCTGCCAGCTTGTTAGGGCAGTACTACCTTCTGGTTGGCAGTCTGTTTATTGCTGTAAGGCTGTTTCTGCAAAACATTCCTGTTAGCGCTTGTTAGCATCTGTGATCAGCTATGTTCAAAAAACAAATGGCATGGGGTTTGCTGGCACTTATGCATGCCAAAATAACAGTCTGAGCTGCAGAAGGTACCTGGTAAACCCATTAAAAACGTGCAGATGTCAAAAGAGATGGTGTACTATATAAAGCAGTTCTATTATTATTGTGCTATATTACACAGTATACTGGCATAACGGAGGCAAGGTAAAGAAGGACCCGGAACCACAGCTTGTGGTTTACCCTAAGTAGTGAGTGTTTGGTTAAACAGGCAAAACAGAGTATCAGCAGATTTTCTGCTGATATTTAATACACTGATAGCTGATGAAGGAGTAAAATGAAAGTCTGAATAACATTCAGTCTTTGGTGAAGTTGCATGAAAGGACTTGAGCCAATCTGATGACTCAGTATATCCCACTTTGGTCCACAAAAGGAAGGACCTGATTCCAGCTATGCACTCCTGGTTCTCTTGTTCCTGTTCTCACAGAGTTGGTGGGAAAAGGCACAAGATCTCTCTCTTTAATTGGAGTCAGATCAGTTGATCTTTTCCATAACTTTGGCATTAGGCTGTCATTCCATAGCAGCTTAAGCTGGTCTAATTGGTCACCCTTTCCCTTACACCATCTCCAGAGCACATCAGACCTATGGTAATCTGAGCCATTTCAAGTCACTAACTATCAGAAAGCTAAGTAGGCAAGGAGTATGAGTCTTCTAAACATGATAAGATGGGCAACAAGGGCTTGTTGTCAAAAGGAGATGGAGATTCTGCTTTGCTCCTAATCCTTCTCCCATCTGCAGCCATTTCTGGCACAAGCCTGCCCTTCACATGCATTAACATCCAGTGTTCCATCAATCCTTCCACAAGCCACTTTAATTTACTAAAATTTTAGAGAACTATCCCGCTCCAAAAAAAAGTAACATGTTTCTGCCATTTTAGTCATTTAAAGTGTCTCAGAGAAAAGTGAGAGTATTCAACATATGGCACTGATGGAGGCTGTATGGCTGTAAGCAGGGAAGTGGAGCAAAGAATGATCAAGATTTTTCCTTTTCAGAAAAAGGAAACAATTAAGCCAGCATCAGCTACATTTACAACTGCAGCTAAAAGCAAATGAAGAGTTTTCCGCTGGCATGGTTCATCCAGATGGCTTGAAGCACAGTCTGACAAGTTCTAGATCAGGCATAAGGCAAGGGATAAGGACATATGGCTGGGATAGTGTTAGGGGTAAACCAGATAATTATGGCAGTCTGCAATTTTATTTCTTTGACCACTTTGGAACTGGCAGCTCTTGGTTCTGCTGTGGATTTGGAATGTTGTAGTCAGAATAATGATGGCTGAATGGACACTGCTGCTTTCTGTGTAGTCTCTTTTAAAACTTCTAGAAAATCTCCACAGGAAGTATGGATGCTGCTCTCAAAGCCTTCCCCTTCACAGAAAAGTGCCCTTATTGCATTCAAGTGGAGCCTATCTCCAGAACATCATGCACTGGTCAAAAAAAAGAGGTCAACAAGAAAAGATAAAAGTATTTGTGTTCGGTATCTTTCCAATGTTTTACAGAACTCTACTCAGTTTACAGAAAACAGAGCAGTTGGGAAAAAAAAAAAAAAAGAGAGAGAGAGAGACAGAAAAAAAATTAGTTCTTAAATTCTATACCATTTTTTTGCTTCCATTAGGACGTGGAAGGATCAGGTAGCTCTGGCCTGTTACATGAATCCAGAATTCCAGGATCAAGAGCACCAAAGGCAAGTGGATGTTTTGAGGGAGAGGAATGCTGTTTGATGTCAGGTTGGTTTGTTTTTTTCCAAAAACAAAAGTGTCCTCTCTGCTTTTTGGAAGTGCATAGCCCCAGTCAGCTATAGATTTGGAGTCAGTACACTGGGTTCAGTTGCTTTAGAATGACATTGCAATAAATGTGTCCTCCAAACAATTTGAATGGTGTTTCTCTGATACCCGATGAATTTTAGATTCTGCTCTGCTGTATTTTTGAGATATTAAAGGATGAAATAGGGTTTTTTGTATTATGTAGCTCTCTATTTCTTGTTTTATCCCAATAGATGTCCTTCTTGCTTATGAAGATGAATTACATATGCTAATGAAACTGAAAGATTATAGTTTGACAAGCAAATATGCATAATCTGAAATACCACTTAAACTAAAAAAAAATGTTCCCACAGAAGCAATGTCCCAGAAGAAGGGACGTTTTTCCTCCATCACTGTGTCACAAGAGAATTTTGCTAGTATGAGCCACTTTAAAACAGCAGTAGGGAATATAGGAATACAATGCATCAATACTTATGAGATCATTTGGATTTAACTCCATTCTTAGAAATAACATCAAATCTGCAGCCTATGATGCCTTCCCCAAAGCAGGCAATTATCCAGCATGCCTACTCCAGAGCTGCCTGCATTGTTCTAGTTTGGTCTACAGAAGTCCTGCCCCTGTGCTCACTCCAAAAGAAACATTCAAACATCCAACAGAATGAGTCTTGTTGCCCAAGTTTGGAGAAAGTGCTGCTGCTGCTGACCTTGGGTTGTGGTAGATTCCAGATTGGATACTATGCAACAAACAGTACACCATCACTGTAAATAAGGCAAACCTCATATTGGAATACATCCGAAAGAGCACTGCCAACAGATACAGTTGTAAATATTATAGCCCTTTATGCAGGGCTAGTGAGGCTACATTGAAATAATGAATCAATTTTTTTTGTACCCCACTTACAAAAGGATGTAGAGAAGACACAGTCCAGCAGAGAGCTGTACACATAGCATGGAGCCTTGAGTACACGACCAGTGAGGAAAAGGCTGAATGAGATCAAATGGTTTAGTATGGCAAAAAAGGAGACAAAGGCATGATCTGATAGCTGCTTACAAGTCTTTGAGGGGAAATTGCAAGTATCATAAAACCAGACTGTTCCTTGTAGTGCCAGACAGTGTAACAAGAGGGTGTGGTCACAATCTGCAGCTTGAGATGTTCAGGCTAAACATTAGGAGAAACATGTTCAGTAGGAGGTTGGTGCAGAACTGGGGTAATTTGCCCAGGGAGGTTGTAGAAGCTCTGCTCTCGGGAGTTTTCAAAGTTTTTCTGGATAGACACATGATTAACCTGATCTAGAGCTGGTGATGGTTCTGCTTCTAGGGGGTGACTGGATTAGATGGCCTCCAGAGGCTCTATATAACCCTGTTTCTATGATATAATGAATCATCAGAAATGAACTGAACATTGGAGACAGGGGTGAATTTGAGAAGCTCTTTCCTGTGCTGGTTGAAAGTACTAGTAATTGTGAGTCACTGAAGTTATAGCTGACTCAATTTAGCACCTTAGAGACCTTTGCCCCCTCTTATATGTTTTCCTAGATACTAAAAAAGTGGCACAAAAAATACGTTACAAAAATAAGAATAGAATATGTTACCTGAAACAGGTTAGTGTCCAAAATGAGATGTTGAAAACCAGTGCTAAAATTGCCCATTCTGACCTGCCTAAATGGCAGCCTTACTCTCAGTTTTGGTTTTTGTAACAGGCATTGTTTCCATTGTTTCAGCTATAAATACTGAAAAAATGTCTTATTGCAGCTGAACAAAACCCTGGAATTTTGTTTTCCTGTTACTGCTTAGTTACTTCACAAAGTTTGAGTCAGTAGAGAAGGCACATAAGAACATACTTACATAAGATACGTACTTACTGGTACTGCATGAAAGCATTATGAGTCACATACACCCTATGACAACTCCAGAGGTTCCTGATTGTGTAAAAGTAGAGTATCTGCTTCTAAGAGGGCTAAGTAACTCAAAGCAGCTGCTAGGAAATAAATTACATTTATTTGCACTATATTTGTATCTGTTGAATTTTTATTAATCTTTTATGAAAAAGTAGTGGTTATGTTTTGAATTAGAAGTATCAAATTTATTTTGTCTACAAGCTCAGCTAACATTTCCAGGGTTTCTATTCTTTTACTTTCACAGATCAATGTAAAGTTTTCATAGAATCATTGAATGTATTGGGTTGGAAGGGACCTTCCAAGGTAATCTAGTCTAACTCTTCTGCAGTTAGCAAAGCTGTCTCTAACTAGATCAGGTTGGTCAGAGCCCCATCAAGCCTGGCCTTTTGTTAGTGTTTAGTTTATTAGAATCTTGTCTTCATATTTCAGATAAAGACAACACAACTAGTTTGTTGAATTCTTTTTTCTGCATTCAACTTTCTGAATTTTTCAGTAATGAATTTTGTTCATTTTACTATCCAAGAGTCATAACTGTACTTTAAAATGGATGCCACCATACAGAGGCAAGAGAGTAATTTGCATCCCCAAATATTTGTTTCAAGCTACTTGTAAACTTAGCAAGAGAATGCCGGGTTGCCTCTAAACTGCTAACATATCTTCGTTTTAGCCAAGGAGGCAAATTGAAAACATTGTAAGCAATTGAAAGCAACAACTTGCAACAAATGAACTTGGACAACTTTATTTCTAATATTTTCTAAAAATACACATAGTATGCAGTGACAACATTAATGTTTTCTTCATAAGAAAAAAATCTTTAGATATTTGCATGATAATATAGAGCAAAGCAGTATTTATTAGAATAACAAATCTATTAGAATAACTAATTTAAAACAATTTTACTACTCTCTGTTGATACTACTGGTCTCCAACATTGCTTTTGTAACAGTTGTGGTTATGAATTAGGTTTTTTTCTGAGAAAATTTATTATTAAATGCTATGGGGATTTACCATTAAATTCAATACAATTTTATAGAGTTCTGCAGGAAGATATGGACAGCACAGACCAATAGGACCAAATGTATCCTATGTAACAAGGAACACTTGAAAGCTAACTTATTTTGCCTTGGCATATATTTTTTATTTCTGTATTCCCAGCATTTGCCTTAAAACAGCTTTTGTTTTAACATTCATATACTCATTAAGTGTGGGACAAATTCTATTCCCATTTACAAAGGGTTTTCACCCAGAATGTGTATTAATAACATTATTTCACATGCACACTAGAACAGTGAGTAAATACCAGCTGGGCCATTACATTTCAAGGCATTTGATGTAAGGTGGCTTGTTTGTTTCATTTTTTTTAGGACATTTGGTAATTTCTCTTTGTCACTCATTTATACTTCATTGTGGTTTGCAAGAGGTTACATGTATGCCATTGAAAGATAAACCAGCAGAAAGAGACCTTCTGGCATGATCCCAGAAGGTGATAGGAAAATATTCTGGAAGGTGTTGGGGCGAAGAAGGGAGATATTGTGACTACTTTGCCTTGGTTTTGATTTGAGCTCGGTAGTGACTGAATTTTTTCAATTATGCTACAATTGGTTAAGCAACCAGTAAAGAAAAAAATGAGAGATTAAAAAACAGAGAAAAAAAAGAGGCAGATTTGCAGAATGGGGCCTTAGGAAGAGGCTTTTTCTTTTCCTTTGTAAAGCTTAAGTACCACTCAGGTTAATAGTAGAGAGTGACAACAACTTTTCAGCACCTTAAATGTGGAGTTAAGGAAATTTTAAGTCTTCATTGCCCTGGGAAATGACAGCAACATTATGAGAGCAGAAAATGGAAGGCAATAGGTGGAGATCTCAATCCTCTCTTCCTAAAATTTAGATCTGAATACATACAGCATGGTCACTGACCAGAAAGCACATTGCCAGCGATAGCTACATGCATCTGTTTCATAGAACAACAGCAACCAAAGATCTGGCTAGTCCCTAATGTCTACAATATAGAGAGCTCAGCTTATAGCACTGAATAAAGTCCCACCATTGGGTACTACTCCTGTTAATGTTGGAGGACAGCATTACTTATGAGTGGAAAAAATCAAGTATTTGCACAGCACATGTTAGCGAATGATAAATGCAAAGGACTGGCTAGAATAGATGTGCTCTCACACAATGCTGCTCTGTGGACAAGAGTAGGTGCCAAGTCTCCATGTTGAAAATACATTTTTTGTTTAAAACTTATTCTCTACCCTTAGCTAGAAATTTTGTTTCTAAAATATTGCGGAAAGACTGTTTCACAAAGACTTCAGAAATTGAGGTAGAGTGATTTCTAGGATTTAGGAACCAGGCTGGGACTGGAAAGTTAGTCATAAATTTTGGCCAAGACACTTCACCACAAGCTATGGTAATATTTTAGTTGTTCAATCTTGAGTCATTCTTTACCGTGATCATGAAGACCCGGAAAGGTACATACTATTCAGGCAACAGCCTGACTTCTTACAAAATCTGGTATACTACAGCGAAGTTAGTATAAAATGGTTTTAATACACTGTCGTTCACATGGAGGTGAATTTTACACACTTTTCATGGTTATAAATGATTTCATTAGGCAACAGTGGAAAAATACAAAACCCAACCACTTCCAAAAACCAAGAGCTAATGTATCATGAGGAGTTTAAGGTATAGTCATGTTTCATACATCATCCTTCATCCTTTAAATACCTCAAACTAGTAGAGCTGTCAGAGAAGGCTTTCTATAATCAAAGTTTTTTCTCTTTCCTAGTAAGTATAGATCCAAACTCTGCTTTCATTTTTATTATTATGAAGAACAACTTTCATTAAAAAACAGTCCACAGTCTTCATGCATTCATGAATATAAGCACTCCTAGAAGATAGTAAGTATAACATTTGAGGCAATGGCACTACCTCTTTGTTGGCTTATTCCTGTTTATATTCTCTATCTCAAATTAAATATCAACTAAATTGTATGTTCTCTCTGTAATGAAATTAAGGAATCATGTTTACTCAGAGGTAGAGTGCTACAGCCCAAAAGGTGGAACAATGCAGCACTTACTACATTTCTCATGATGTGGCACAGTGGCTGGGCAGATGAGGAGAGCAGTAGTGTGAGGGAAGTTTGAGTTAACTGTATTCTAAGAAGATGATGGAGGCACAAGCTCGTTTTGGCATTGGTTGATCTGGGGAATGCTACCATGTGCTGATTTCAGACACCAAAATGAAGATTCTGGCATGTGGCTTGGTAGATGCTAGGCAAAAATCATTTGTGTGGTGACCAGAAAATATTAAGATGTGGGTGTCAACTGGGAGGTTAAACCCCCAGAACCAATTCACAAATATATGCTGAGCATCACTTTAAGAAAAATGTGGACTATTTTTGCTAATTATTTTACTCCATTTAGTCTCTTTGTTTGTAAGGAAAGTAACATACATGTAGAAAATCCTTGCAATTACTGTTCCCTTTGATATTTGAGCCCTACTGTGTCTCCATTTCAGGAAGAAAGTGGCAACATTGGTCCACCAGGTTCAGAGATGGTAAATTCTTTTAAATTTATCTAAAACCTCAGAAATTTCTTCCTCCTAGTTTCCTTTCTTCTCTTACTGCACTCAGGATAATGAACATTTCTTACTTTGTCAGCACATTAAAGACCAGGGAAGAGTTTCTGGAAAAATAGAGCCCTTTTCCTTTGAATTTTGATTATCAGAAGCCAGTGTAACCTGTTGCTTAAGACTTCTGTTTAAAATATGGTTAAAACGACATTTAAAATCCTCAGGTGCATGATGCCATAGTGTTTTGTGAGGCAGTTTACCTTTTCACCAGAACAAAAATGAAAATCAGCAAAGCTTATATAAAAAACTCCACATGCCCCCTCCCCCCCCCCTTAATATCATAGTATGTAGCTAGCACTGCACACCAGAGTACTCCCCCCCCCATGACACACATCTGTGGAACTGAGTAGATTCATGCCATGTTATGCAGTGGCCTCAGGAGCCATGTACAGCTCCAATCCGGTGTTAAGGACAGAGGCCACTGTTGCCTATTTCTGTGCTAGAACTTGCCTATCATCCTGCAGCCAGTCTCCTCCTAACCCACACACAACCACTCAGGAGGTACAAGATTATAGAAACAGTGCTTGGGAGGACCTCCAGAGGTCATCTAGTCCAACATCACACTCAAAGTGGTATTATCACCAGTAGATCACATCGGCAATGTATTTGTCTCATTGAGCCTTAAACAACTTCAGGTAGGTTCCGAAAACTTTGTGGGTATCTTGTACTGGTGCTTCACTGTCCTCTTTGGAAAGACAGTTTCCCTAATGTGCAGCCTGTATCTCCCAAGCTGTAATTTGTCCTAGATGTCTAACTCACTCCATGCACCAGAGTGCAACCTAGACCTGCTGCTCTAGATCAGTGCAGCATCTACATATGAGACACCATTGGCAGGAAAACCTGCCAGTTTACACTACTTTACACAGCGTTAGTGCTGAAATGAATGGAGCTGGAATCCATTCTTTCCTCTCCAATCTTCCCTATCATTATCCCTGCCTAGTCTGGTCTAGACTCCTCTTGGAGACCAACCCAAAGTTTCTGTTTATATCTGTGCTGCTTTTTGCCTGTCCCTGGCTAACTTGCATGCCTTTTGCAAGCATCAGCCAGAGGAGGGCGATGCTCGGACTCATAGAAAACGAAAGTTTTTAAGATAAGTAAATAAATAAGACGAAAGATTCTCTTGTATTTGGGATGTTACTGAAATAAAGAGTTGCTTTAGGAAAGAAGATAGAAGCAATTATTAATCTACTCTAATCCCTGCTGAATATTTACAAGAGCATTATCACAGTCTTCTAGCAGCATCTGCTTGTTTATTTTTTAAAAAAACAACAACGTAGCAGGACTCTGCTTGCCATATAGTCCATCTGTTGTACATATTGTGAGTGTTGCCATTTCACAGAGATATTTGTCAGCATGGTAATTAAAGCTGATGCATAGGAGAGTTGTTTCATTCTTTTTAATCTGTTTGAGACTATAGATTATTTTCTTAATTATTATGCATACAAGTGAAGTCCCTGTTACAGTAATTATTATTGTTTATGTGATAGATATATTTCTAACACAAGTATTGTAAGTGTAGTGACTATAGTGTTCCCTTGAAATAATCTCTCAATCCTCAGATTAAAAAAGATCTTAGATCTTAGGTATTTGAGCAATAAGCTACATTCTTAAATATGGAGGAAGTTAGAAATAATGATGTTTCTGGATACATTATTACTCTAAGCCATCTTACCTATCCTGGATCTTTTCTTTAAAAGATTAAATTTTGTTAGGAATATCAATTGGTGAAATTATTCAGCATTTGTAATAGCAGGAAGCTGATCTGTAGGTACCAATATGCCTGAAATGGCAGCATCCCTTTGCAGAAATGCTGTTGGTCCAAGGTTATTTCCTCTGCCCAATTACCTTTGCTGCAGATAGATACATATAATTTTCCACAAGCACTGAAGAAACTTAAGTCTCAACTTGAGTTGCTAGTAATGTAGGTGCCTAAATCCTAGTAGTTGCTTAGGTACCTAAATCCCATGTCTCTTCCATTCAGAGACACCTTTTATCCTGCACTTGTCTATAAAATGAAAATTAGAGTGCTTCAGAAATTATACTCTATCGTAATAAACTGAGTGTTTATTCCTCAGCTACATGCTTTGCTGATCACAGACAAAAACCAGAAATAACAATAAGAGTATCCTTTTTTAATGAAGTGGACACATTACATCTTTTATGTTGGTGGTTCTGTAGAAAGGCATAAGAAGAAAGAAGATTTGCATCCTGTGAACCATTAATTTGAATTTCTTCTATCACACCAGAAATTCAGCAGGGAAGACCATTTAACTTGGATGCTTTGAAACTGTTGTTCTTTAAGACACTCCCATGGAGTATTAGATAATTCCCAGTGGTTTTATGGGGTCACATCCATCCATCCCAGTATCCTATTTCAAACAATGTCAAAAGCATATGCGGTTTGAGCAGATGCTTAGAGGCAATTTGAGCTTATAAAGGGGAAGTATTACATCATAGTTCTCCTGAGATCTGCCTGGATGAGCAAGGAGCTGCTAGAAAAACTCAAATGGAAGAATGAAGTTTACAGTATGTGAAAAAAGGGATTAGCCACTTGGGAGAAATGTAGGAACGTTGTCAGAGTATGTAGGGATGCAATGAGGAAAGCTAAGACCCTCTTGGAATTAAATCTGGCAAGGACAACAAGAGGGGCTTCTTCAAGTATATCAGCAGCAAAAGGAAGATGAGGGAAAATGTGGGCCTGCTGCTGGATGAGGTGGGTGCCCTGGTAGCACAGGCAGAGTTACTGAATGCCTTCTTTGCTTCAGTAACTACTAAGACTGGCCCACAGGAATACCCATCCCTGGAGGCAAGAGAGAAAGTCTGGAAGAAGGAAGACTCCCCCTTGGTCAAAGAGGATCAGTTAGATATCAGTTAGTCAAAGAGAACACTCACAAATCCATGGGCCCCAATGGGATGCACCCACAAGTGCTGAGGGAGCTGGTAGATGTTGTTTCTAAGCCGCTCTCCATCATCTTTGAAAGGTCATGGAGAATAGGAGAGGTGCCTGAGGGCTGGAGGAAAGCAAATCTCACTCTTGTCTTCAGAAAGGGCAAGGAGGAGGACCCAGGAAACTACAGGTCAGTCTGCCTCACCTCCATCCCTGGAAAGATGATGGAACAGCTCCTTCTGGAGGTCATCTCTAAGCATGTGGAGGAAAAGAAGGTTATCAGGAGTAGTCAGCATGGATTCACCAAAGGCAAATCACACTTAACTATTCTGATAGCCTTCTATGATGGTGTGACTAGCTGGGTAGATGAGGGGAGAGGAGTGGATGTTGTCTACCTTGACTTCAGCAAGGCTTTTGACACTGTTTCCCGTAACATCCTCATAGGGAAACTTAGGGAGTATGGGTTAGATGAGTGTACAGTGGGGTGGATTGAGAACTAGCTGAATGACAGAGCTCTGAGGGTTGCAATCAGTGGCATGGGGTCTAGTTGGAGGTCCATCACAAGCGGTGTTCCCCAGGGGTCAGAACTGGGCCCAGTCTTCTTCAATATATTAATCAATGACCTGAATGAAGGGATGGAGTGTACCCTCAGCAAGTTTGCTGATGATATGAAACTGGGGGAGTGGCTGACTGAAGTGCTAGGGCCTGAGCAATAGGCCCTGAATTAAAGTTGACATATGGATGAATCTCACAACCAGACAGTATGACTGAAACCAACAGAGGATTTTTCTCTGCTGGGAAATTAGTTGATTAGCCGTGAGAGTAGACCAAAGCAGATAGAGGTGCCTCCTCCTCTTTGAGTTTCTTCCCAGGCTTGGCTGACCTTGGATGGAACCCAACAAGGAGGAAAAATAACAGGTGTCCCGCTTCTGAAGTTATTTTTGAGGATTGCCCTTGCAAGCTGGTCTTGCTTGTAGCGAACATGGGGAGAAGCTGACCAGTGGGTGGATGCACCACAAAAGGGTTTTTCCCTGAGGCCTCCCCCCAGCTGCTTGCTGAAACCAGGATTTCCCAGTAAGGGTGGGACAGAACGAATATATTGGATGGGACAAGGGTAATATTGGTAATGGATTTGATTGCTTATCCTTTTGGAGTCTGTCGTAGTTTGGCCATGTACCTTTGTGGAATGTACCGTGTACTGCTGGTACACCTCTCAGGTATTTGCTGGGGTGGTTTGTGCATGGCTATGGTGATATTTGGGGTATGGTTAATCTCCCCCTCAATTGCTGAGGTGATCACCTGGTTTCTTTTCCCTTCTATTATTGAGTTTGTAATTAAGTTCGTTTTTCCTTTTGTTATATCACCTGCGGTGAGTGGGTTTCTCTCTTCTATTGCCAGCCATGTAATGTCATTTCTGGTCCCCATGGGGATAGATAATAAAATCTATATCTGCTTATGCATCTGCCTCCTCGTGGTGGTGGCGTTTTTTGTGCTGGGCTGGGTAATTGGCAAAACACTGACACACCAGAAGGCTGTGCTGCCATTCAGCCAGACCTGGACAGGCTGGAAAGTTGGGCTGAGGGGAACCTAATGAAGTTCAACAAGGGCAAGTGTAGAGTCCTGCACCTAGGGAGGATAATCCCATGCACCAGCACAGTTTAGGAGTTGACCTGTTGGAAAGCAGCTCCACGTAGAAGGACCTGAGAGTCCTGGTGGTACCCCAGGTTTACCATGAGCCAGCAATGTGCCCTTATGGCCAAGAAGGCCAATGGCATCCTGGGGTGCATTAAGAAGAGTGTGGCCAGCAGGTTTTCAATTAGAAGTGTGAGTCCTTAACTACTCTCTATTTCTAGAAGCCTCTACAATATTCATTCCCCATCTCATCATTTGTGTCTTTTCCAAGGTAGAGTCACAGCTTACACCATCATGTCTCATACAGAATTCATTTGGTACCTCTCATTATTCCCATTTGTCTTTTCTGATGTTTTTCTTGTTCCACTAGATCCTTTTCAAGATGGAAAAAGCAAATGAATTAGTGCACAGAATTCAAGTTATGAGAATACACTGAGTATATACAGTGGCATAGTAATGTTCTGTGCTCTTGATCTCCTGTCCCTTTTGTAAAAATTTCTGTGTATTCAGTTTATCTTTTTGACAGCTACTAGGATGAACTTCTAATGAAATTGACTGTCTACTAGATTTTCATTGTACTATCTACTGTAAAAGCCCCAAAATATTTTTTTGAAGCAGAACAAAAAGTAAGATCGAAAGCAGCCTTTTCCTAAAAAAAAAAAAAATCCAGACCACTACCCTCTCAAAATCTAAACCAAACAACCAAAAACCACCACCAAAAAAACCCCACCAATCAAACAAGCAAACAAAGAAAATAGCCCCACTACTAAACCAAAACAGGGCTAATCTGTCACTTCATTAGGCTGTTCTGTGTAATTTCCTTTTCTCTGTCATATGACATAGGGAAAAACAGATGCAAAAATGTAATTCACTATTTATCTGGTAGTTTAAGAATTCATAGTCTTCTTTTATCCATTTTTCCCTGGACAAACTGTATTATCATTACTAAGTAATACTTCTGTTTTTCCCATAGAATAGAGTAACTGATCTGTTTTCCCCATAGAATAGAGTAACTGATCAGATTCTTAGCAGTAATATACATTCCTGCATTAAACGACAGCAGATTCTATCAGACTTTTTGCATCAGATACCAACTCCCATCTACATTCAATGCCTCTCCCTTCTCTTCCTCCAGCCTGAGAGTCTCTTAACTGGAGGGTGGAAATAACACACCAAATGTATCTTGGGGGAAAGCAACAGAAGTCACCCTTTTGCTAAGTGAAGGTCAGAGCAGTGGAGAAGAATGATTGAAGCTGCATTTAAAAAAAAAAAAAATTGCTCTAGAGATGGGGAAACAACAGGAGGAACAGAGAGAGCAGATGACTAATGAGATGATGCTGACTCCACAGAGCACCCCACAAACTTGCCCCTGTACTGTGTCCCTCCCAAGACTGGTAGCCTCCTGCTCGTATGAAACTGAATACAGTTTAGAGAGAATAAGAGTGTACTTGTTATAGCAGAGAGTGCCAAGTACAGATGGAAAACCAGGCTTTCCTGGCATTGCAGGACATCCTAGAGATGTAGTGAGTAGGACTATCATAATCTGTGATCACCTAACATAGACCAGCTCCCAAACCTATGTCATAAGCATCAGCAGGAGCCCTAACAATACTTGCTATCAGCGTATGGTGAGCTGGGCCTGGGTGTGTCCTGCCTAATCTGGAGCAGTTACCGCAGACACCAGGCAGTTCCAGAGGCTAGTTTTGATACTTCAGTGATCCTTTTCTTTTTAATTATTCAGAAATCAGTTCTACTCTTAATTAGAGGAATGTCAACAGGGTTATAGGTCATTTTAATTTATTTCTCATGCTTAAGAACTGTGAGGATTGGAGAGCTCTTTAGTTGGAAAATCTCTTGGCTCGTCCCCTGCCACCTTCCTGTCACGCATGCCAGACAAGCTGTCTGCATCCCCAATGCAGTGAGTTGTATCAAGGGGCTGATCGAGCTTAGAAATAACCTGCATTAAACATGACTGTTTAGCTCACCTGCGTTCCCCTCCCCAGTCCACTCGGCAATCCTGAATGCAACTGAGGTTGTTAATGCTGAAAAAGTAAGGAGCAGCCAGGCATGGCTGATTTCAGTGCAGTGAAAGAAAGACTCATTGAATTAATCCCCAACTAGTGAGATGTTACGTACCCATTTGCTTCTGGCAATCTGTGAACACTGTCAAACACGCTGGTAAATATGTCTAAACATGAGATCCTCAGAGGGCCTGGGTTTGAAACCAGCTGGCCCCATCTGTGGTTCGAGAGAGCTGAGGATCAATTGTTCTGTACCTGCATTTTACTATTGTGCTTTTTACAAAGCTAGAGAAAGAATATTTTCACAATTTTTCCTTTTAAATCACTTATGCTCATTTTTTTTCATCATTTGCAGGGTCCTAAAGGGGAGAAGGGTGACCCAGGACCTCAGGTGAGATTGTGTGGATTTCATTCTTTCTGAGAAACCCATATAAAATTTAGTACTGAGTACATGGATTTTCTACTTGTAATGCTTTTGAAATAGGGTGAACCAGGACAAGATGGGGAGAGTATTGTGGGACCACCTGGACCACCAGGACCACCAGGACCAATCATAGCAATACCTGAGGTAAGTGTGTTTTGAAGCATTAAAGTCTCTGTAACTCATCTTACAAGTGGTTAACAAACTGAAAATTCTGCTGTTGATGTTCAGGTCATAAATCAAAACAAAAAAATCTCAGTATGTCTCTATATCAAACAGATTTATTTTGAAAACATGGGATAGAAAGGAAAGTGGGTGAATAGCTTACATATAAGAATTACAGAGTCGTACAGAGAGCTGCTCACAAACTCTCCAGGTGATTCTGCAGGAGTCGTGAACATCAGATAAAAATTAACAGAGAAATACAAAGCTGAGAATGTTTCACAAAGCAAGGCACCTGAGACGCAGCAGTATGTAGGAGAGAGATACGTTATGTTTTCTGACAGGTGTCCATTATACAAACCAGAGCGCTGACTCTGTTTTTGAAGCAAGAGCCAAAGTACCAAAGGGTAAAATGCTAGAAGCTCATAAAACTGTCCAATATAATTTAGCTGCATGTATATTTTCAGTCAGTTTTGCCTTATGTACATTGGCCTTTGCAAAAATAATACTCATTGGCAGTAACAAAGGCTAGAGATTAGGATGAATCCCATTTCAAGCTGACAACAAAAATCCATGTAGTTGGCTTGATACGATATTAAGAATAGGAGAAGCTGTGAGTGACTGCAGGAAACTCTTCACCTCTGAGAACTGACAGTGCCTAAAACAGACAGGCTGGTCCACAGGAATGCATATAACAGCAGTTAAGAAGAGATTTGTGATTGTAAGGGAAAATGCCAGCTGAGAAATCTGTGCTAAGAGAAGCTGGACACCAACTTTATCATAAAGCTGAACTACACATAACATTTTTTGTTGACTGAAACAACTATGCTTTCATTTAGACTTCGACTAATGATAGAAACAGTAGGATAAATTGGCATTTGATAGCCCACATAAGAAGTCCCAAATAGTTGGATTTCTTTACTGAATTTGCTGGGTATCCACCCAGGATCTTAGGATCCTAAGGTCTTGGATGAGTGGAATTATAGATTGAAAGAAATATTGGTTGGGAGGAGTTTCTGAAGATCATCTAGTTAAAAGTCCTGCTCAGAGTGGGACTCTCATCAGCTCTAAACTTTATTATGTTTCTGTTGGAGATTCTGAGAAATTCCTCCATAGCTGTGACAGAAATGCTGATGTAAAATACATGTTCTTTCTCACAGCCCTACCATGGTGTCCCTGTGGGGCCTTCAGTCTTATCAGTGACTAAACAGCTCTGTTTGCAGTAATAACAAACCTGAATGTGTTGCTCCTTAGCTCATTAATACTTGAAAAAACACTGAGAGCCTCAGAGGGAGGACAGAATGTATAAGAAAAGTAAAAAGATTATTGAAGCTGACATAGCAAACTACTGACACTAGTTTGTCAGAGGCTGCGTGGCTCCTTCCACATTGTGATAGTCACAGTCCACATGTCTATGTCTAAAGAAACCTAACATGCATCCTCTGAATTCTTCATGCATTACAGAAATGTATAGAGTCTGGTAGAAGTTATATTGCATTGGGTGTGTTAAAACCCATATAAAAACACATTTCCTTCTCTAAATACCATGCAGTTTAAGAAGTAAGCTCTCTACAAAGTAGGGTGTATGATATATGTGGGTTTATGTACATTTGTAGCAAAGAGGTGTTCTGGGTGAGTATAGTACGAACCACCTATCCTCATATGCTTCAAGTCCTCAGTGTTGTTATTATTCCTCTGAGAACTTGCAATGCTGGATTTTGATACAGTTAGTTAAATGTATGTGTGCATAACTATACATCACTGTGTATGACATTGACTTCTACCTACCTCACAAAAGTTTGCATAAGAACAGGACCTTTGCTTAGCGTACTGCAATAAAAGATTAAATTATGTAAATATATTTTGTTGACTCAGTCTCTCATATTCCGTAGTTAGCTTCAGATATGGAAAGAATTACTGCAAGTAGGCCTATCAATTGCAGCTGGAATTACAGAACTAAAATAAATACCAGTACCTACTGTTGTACTGTAGGTATTGGCCTGGTGTGGGTAGAGCATCAATGATTAATTAAGTGATCTAAGTGAACCATAGGGCAGTTAGAGAGATCACTCCCCACGTCAGTGTATATTAATTCACTCATTAAACCATTGTGTTGCCAAGGACAACAATACTTCATGGTCTATGGAAGTCCAATGGTCTAATCTATCAGAGGTAGAAGGAAGTTTTCTTATGAAGGGCTGTGTGGCTACAACTAAAAAGATTTTATGCTCCTTGGTAAAAATAAAATAAATTAAAGAGCTAATGCTGTCCCAGTATTGTTGAAATATTAAGAACTGACATGGACAGGTGTGTCTCAGGGCCAGGCTTCACCAGTATCTGGCCAATAGCATATTGATTGAACTGCACTAAAAAGTGGACCTTGGTTTCCTCCTCATTTAACCTGGTCCCTATGTGTACTGAAGGGATTTGATTCCTTCTGAAGCCACTTCTGACACCAGAAAAAGACACGGTAAGATAAAACTGAGGTCTGCAGTGGAACCTAGCCATTTCCAGGATTCTGCAGTACCTGCAAACACTGTGCATCTCAGAGGCTTGCAGTCCTTTCTGCCTCCTCTGTTGCCTCCTGGTGTTGGTCAGGAAGTCTGCTCTGAACTGTCATGTTTAAAAAACAATGCTCCTCCATGTGCTTGTGTTTGACATTCCAAAATGCTAAAATCAATATTCTTCATCTTATATTGGCTATTTTGCTCTTTTGGAGCATAATCATGGAATCATCCTAACCAGCAGACCATTTTAATTGTTGCTATGATTTTATTACTCCAATTTAGTTGGATACAGTACAGAAATAATTTTTAATAGAGACATTTTATTGGATTTAAATTTAAAACTTTGAAACAATTATCTATTGTTGCCATTATTCACCCATAGTTTAGGTACAAGAGCTGAATGAAAGGCCTGGAGAAAGTTTAATATTGAGGGTGTAAAGCAAAAATTTCAAAATATTTTGCATGCCATATGTTCTTCCTGTAATTCTAGCATATTTGTACCATTTGGATGCAAAGCTGAAAGTTTAATTAGAATCCAGCCCAGACAATCACACTAAAGACTACTGTTTCTTCCTCTTCATAACAGGGAAGAAAATATGAAAAACATTGTACTTTGTAGCCAGCATTTTCTGAACTGATTTGACGTGTTGAAAAGTTTTATTGCTGTTAAAGCTGCTTGCACATACAAAAAGGGAGATAAATAGGTATACACCTGGAGTAAGTCGTGAAGAGTACAATCTTTTTCTCTAATCATCACCCTTTACCATCTATTTTCATATCTTCTTCAGTACTGTGTACAGTTTTCTCACTTCCAGCCAAAACTTTCATTTGCAGCTAAACTCTATGAACTGTAGAAAGTGCCTGATCTCAAGCTCAACAAAGCCTTAAGGATTCTTTCACTGACTTCAACATAGTTTGGCTTGAGCCTCAAAAGAATGAATACTGAGTAATTCCACAGTGAAAAGACAATGTAAACCCAGGGCTCCTGGACTTCTGCCACTAGCTGTAGATAAGGCAGAACAATTGCAGCAGCAGGACTCTTTTATTACTGTCACTAAAGTATCAGCCCATTTCCTGTTCCCTTTCTGGGCCATATAGAACTGGGAATACAGTGGGACCAATGGCACCATGTTACCCCTGGAGCAATGCAGCAGAGAACACATGCAGGCTGGGATATGGAGTGCTGCCTGCAGGATTTAAACTGTCTTTTTGTTTGACAGTTTTCCAGTGGTGTTTGTAGAACATGAGGACAAAGAGTGGGTAGCAGCACCCACTAGAAGGAACAGGCTTTAGCTGCATGAATCATGATGTCAACATGACCTCAAAATACAGAGAGCTGACCGTACACTGCCATGTTCAGATGACATGATAGTAGGGTAGGGTAGGGTAGGGTAGGGTAGGGTAGGGTAGGACAGGACAGGACAGGACAGGACAGGATNAGGACAGGACAGGACAGGACAGGACAGGACAGGATAGGATAGGATAGGATAGGATAGGATAGGACAGGACAGGACATGAGCAAGCAGTTCTGTTACTTTTTGTGTCCTACTTCATCTCCCAGATTAGAAAAATAGTATTCAGAGCCTCACAAGATAGTTGGAAGTGACCTCTTGAGGTCATGTTGTAAAATCTATTCAAAGCAGGGATATCTTCAAACTTAGTTCCTGCATACTGTATTATAACAAATGTTGCAAAAGATAGTGATCTCATAGCATTGATCTGCACATGGTTAAAAGCAGAGAAGGCTATCAGATTTGACAATACCTCAGTGACAACAGGCTTATTTAGGTGCTAAGTGAATCCCTGGCACCTGAAGGCATCTGATGCCCTGGCCTTGTAAATTTGGTAGATTTCCGTTACATTGAATGGGAATACACTGCTGCACACAGAGCCTTATATTGAAATGGATGTCATGGCTTGCCTGCTAAGCAAGTGGACTAGTTCAAGCCTCTAAGGGGATTCTGTACATATTTCTGAATCCAAAACAAGGCTAAACTGTCACACAATAAATGGGACTGTTGGAGGGAAAGAAATTAAACAAATGACAAAAACTGAGTAAGGATCTCTTTGCACCTACAACATGTATGTGGAGCAAGCACTTATAGATTGTCTGTCCTGAATTGTAATGTATGAACATATGATATGGTATCAGGAACACCTATTTCAACCAGAAAACTAGCTATCTGAAACAAAATTGAAACCAAAATGAAAGCCTAATCATACCTTCGGGACAAGAATCTGATTGGAAGCAACCAGCATGTATTTACTAAAGGCAATTCATTCCTGACCAAAATGATTTCTTGTCTGTGGATAAGGGATGAGCGCTGGATGTTGTACACCCTGACTTTAGCAAGGCTTCTGATGCAGTCTCCCATAGTCTTGCTGTCACCAAACTGATGACCTATGAAGAGGATAAGCAGATGATAAAATAGGTGGAAAATTGGCTTAAATGATGGACTCAGAGAGTTGTGATTAGCATTCAAAAGACTGCTTCTGGAGTATCCTATCCAAGAAAGATACTGACATAACGGAGCAAGCCCCATGCAGGTCTACCAAGATGGGTCAAAGGACTGGAGTAGTGAGATGACTGTGTCTTCTCAGCCTGGAGGAAAGAAGGCTAAGGAGAGAGTTTGTTGCTGTCTACAACTACCTAATCAGAGGATACAGAGAAGATGGAGGCACCATCTTCTCAGAGGTGTCTGGCAATATTATAAGATGTAAGAGACACAAGTTGAAACATGGGAAATTCTAATTGGATATAAGCAAAAACTTTTTACCCTGACAATGCTCAAGTACTGGAACTAACCACTCAGAACAACTGTGGCATTTCCATCCTTAGAGGTGTTCAAGACTTAACTGGAAAAGTCCCTGAGCAACCTGATCCAATTAGACCTGCATCGAAGAAGGTGTTGGACCGGATTGTCTTCAAAGGTCCCTGCCCACTTTCATTATTCTGATTCTGTGATCAAATTATGCAGAAATGCCTGAGCTAATGCTGAGCTCACTAACTTCAGGATAGGAAGGAGTGTAAGAGGATTGCTATTATACTGCTCCGTTCAGACTTCTTAAGACTAGTTAGGTTAGGTGCTGCTTCACATCCAAGTGACATTACTGTTTTGGGGATGCAAGCTAGTTTCATTAACTGCAAACACAGGAGCGTGGTCAGAACTGGCTTAGGAATCACTGTATGGCACTGCACGGTGTGATGCAGACACATCCAGAATAAAATTATAACTTCAACTCTACAACAGGGTAAGTTGGTGAAGTGCTCGGGCCTGAGTTGTGGGCCCCAAGTTGGAGTTGACCTGTGGATGAGCCACAACCTAGCAGAATGTTTTGTTTCCCCACTGGCTTCATGTTCCAGAGGCAGAACCTGGCCCACCTGTGTCTCTGTGGCTCCGCCCTCACCCAGGTGGTTGTGGTGGTGGGCGAGGCCAGGGCTACTTTAACCAGATCATGTGGAGGAGTTTCCTATTGGGTGTGGATTTTGTTGTGGCTGGTTGAATCTTGTTAAGCTTTCTTGGTAGTATCCCTCCATGTGAAGGGCCACTGAGGGAGCCATCTCTGTCCATTGTGTCCAGCAGGTGATGCTGGCACTGCACTGGGCAGCGGAGGAGCTGGGCCCACAGGAATTTGTGGCAGGACTGTCTAAAAGAAGACTTCCAAGGGGATGTTGCTGAGTTCAGCATTGGCCTGTGTGATCAGACAGCTGATGGCAGCATAAAATGATGATGGCTGAACTGGCACAATTGTTGGTCACACCATCTTAGAATGCCAGTGACATACTGGAGTGTGAAACCTTCATTTTGATCTTTATCTTAGTGAGGAGAAATTACTTCAGGCTGCAACATTTGGTGTCATAATTGTCAAATTAAAAATGAGAGTCAGTTAATTAAAGTTCTGAAAGCATAAGAAGCATAACATCAGTACTAGGTTTTGTTATTCCAGATATATAACAAAAATTAGAAGCAGAGAGCCTTTTCTGTGGCCTTATTTCTATTTTCTCCCCATAGTTATAAAGGAATGTTTTAACTGTCTATACATTTCTAAAAATGTATATATGCCATAGATAATTTGGTATTTGAAATAACCAGTTCCTTAACTTTTTAGCTGCTACTCAATGATACAGATGGAATTTTTAACTTTACTGGAATTAAAAGACTGCTTGGGCCTCCGGTGAGTATATACTGGTTTATTAAATCTTCAGATTTGTTCTAGCTTCAGAATCTCCTTCTAAGTATCAGCAAGAGCCAAGTTTCCTATGCTTTAGAAATGTGTTCCTGCTAACTTCAGCACTAAGCTCTGTGGAAGTACTTTGGGGAGGAATTAAATTCTATGTTAATTAATTGCTATTACACATTTGTATGGCTCAGCTCTGAATCTGAACTGTATGCACAGAATACAAATGTAGAACTGATGCAAAAACAGGGACCAAGATTTACACAGCATTTCTTCCATATTTTTCTATTCATGTTTTCCAAGTCATTAAATGTTGGGATAAAGTATTTTGCTTGGTTCTGTTTCAGGCTGCAACTAGGAATGCTAGGCTCCTGTGTATGTGTTTAGTATCACAACAATTACAGCTGTGGATGAAAAGCTGGAAATTTCATGAGAGAACAATAGATGTGAAATTTCAGGTTCTGTTTTACAGATAGGAACATAGCTGCAAAATAGTTCTGTGAAACATTTGAAATTCTGAATGCTTCTTGGTAATGATTTCAAATTCCTAGGACTGGATCCAAAGAGATCCAAAAGTAGACACCTTTTCGAGGCTGCGGAATCTATTCAAACTTGCCTAAAGTCTACAATATATTGCACTTTGCAAACTTTTAATCCTCCCAAATGAAGCATCTTACTTCACAGCTAGTTTTATTTGTGGAGTGTTATTTGTGTATTTTATTTACATGCTTTCTTGTTTGTGACCACAGTTCTCTCCCTCCCATTCAATTCTTGATGAAAAATAGGAAGACCAGAATGTGTACCTGATAGCAGAATTTCACTCTACATAGCCATAGTTTGAAAACAACATGTATCTTATTATTAGTATAATGTTCCAAAACAAATATTTAGTGAATCTTTCAACCAACTGGGAAGGAGGCTATTAGCTCCAATAACAGCTTTTAACCCTTATTTGTTAGCCTAGCATGCCTCTTTTCCACTAGACTCATGGTAAGACATCATATAATTGTGGTTCCATCCAACTGTGTTTATGGTAAGACACCTTTAATGGAAGAGTATTTCGGTTTCCTAAAGACCTGATTCTCCTAATCCTTGTACATGACAGAATGCCAGGATAGGATGGGCCCTCTTACGTGAGCTGTTACTGCAGGTAGTTGCCATTTAAGCCTTAGATGACAGATTCTCGCAACTACATAGCCAAGTGGGCTTTATGAGCCCAGCAGAAATGCATTGGTTTGTAACAGTTGTTAGAGGCAGTCTAACAGAACAACTTTCTGTTGGTAGTCCCAACAGAAAGAAGTAGGTCCTGTAGCTTGAAGCACAGTTGCAATTGGAAAGGTCCTTGAACCTCATCCTCTGAGCCTACCATAGTAATGAAGGAGGTGCAGTGTAATCGTGGCTTGGGTAATACACACCCAGGTGATCTGAATTAGAACTAAACAGTCTCTGTGCAGATATCACAGTGGGGCAATCTTAAATATGTTTCTGTTCACAGCCTGTTGCACACTATATTTTCTAAGCAAAGACAACCGGGAGCAAAATGACAAAAGTGGGAGGGCTACTGTGATCTCTTTGCTGAAATTTGTAAAAGATTTAGAGGAAGATGAATTATGGCTGCATGCCTTTCTGTCCTGGGTTGGCCAGGACAGGGTTAATTTTGTGTGGAGCCAGGTAATTCTATACCATGCTGATGTCATGCCCCAGGGCCACCTCCGGGGAGGGGCCAGTTCTGTTGGGAGTGGTTCAGTTGGAGTTCAGTTCGCCCTGAACTTCGCTCGGGTTCAGTCCCTCGCCGTTGTTCTCTGGTACTGTTTTTTTGTATTGCTCTTTTCCTTACTGCTTAGTATTTGTTCTTTTTAACTGCAAAGTGCCCATTGTATGTTACTTTCTTTTATATATGTATTAAACCTTCCTTACCGCAGCTAAAAAAAAAGGCACTTTTAAACCTTCTTTTCCTTTCTCTGTCCACGGCCCACGGCAGAGGGGAGGGGGCGGGGAGAAGCGGCCGGCCACACGGCTTGGCTACCCCGCAGCTCTTACTAAACCAACACACTTTCATATGTGGAAAATGTTATTTTTCAGCCTTTCCCAGATCTCTGTCCCTTCAGTTCTAGAAAGTAAGTGCTTATGTCCCAGAAAAAGTTAGAAGCATAGGGCATTGTGGAGTGTTCACAGCTTTACCACTGGCTGCACAATGTTCTTAATTCAGTTTCAGATCAGTTAGTACTCACAAATTATGCAACAACAGGAAAATACATACTCTGTTTTACAGGTCTGTAATGTGTGTTTGTAAGGGAGTGGGTTTTTTGCATCTTGCAGGGTCAGATGGCAAGCCAGGTCTACCAGGATTTCCTGCAAGTATTATGTTCCTTGGATTAAAGTACTTTTCAATATAGTTTAATATTTAAAATATTTATATTGCACAGAATTTACACAAAGTCTAATAAATTTTCATATGGGAGACTGTAGGTTTTTAGGGAATCAACAACTATGGTAAAAATTAACTCTGACAGAAATGAAGTATACTGTGATATGCACATCTTGTATTTCTGCTTATCTCAGAATCAGTTCTGTAGTTTAAATCTAAATGTAATTGACTCTGATTTAAAAATTACTACCTAAGGAAAAGACCTATACCAGAAGAAATAAATGGAACAAATGTACTTCTAAAAGTTATCATTGTACGGATATGTATTTTTCTTTAGGCTTTTTTGTCACCACTAGTGAGTACAGTAAAGACCTATGAGATATAACCTTTTTATGTTATCCTTTAGGGAACATTTATTACTTATTATAATAACATACCAGTGCTACCATGGAAACATTGCACAGCCATAGTATCAAAAGGTACCTTATCCTATGCTACCTATCTACTGTGTTGTCCTGGTTTGGCCAGGACAGGGTTAATTTTGGTGGAGCCAGGTTATTCTATACCATGCTGACATCATGCCCTGGGGCCAGTTCGGGGGGAAGGGGGGGGGGGGCGCAGTTCGCATTCGACTGCTTCACTGGGCTCGGTCCATCACGCTTGTCTGGTATTATTTTTTTGTA
>VZZY01019334.1:0-20361 GCA_013400335.1 Eurystomus gularis
GATCTAGGAGATCCTGCTCTGGAAGGGATATTGGGCTAGATGATCTTTCGAGGTCCCTTCCAATCCCTAGCATTCTGTGATTCTACTGCGATCTCACAGAGCTTGGCTTTTAGATGAGTGCATTTAACATTTTTTCTCATATTTAAATAAATTAATCTTCTGTCATAATCTTTAAAAATACCTGTAAATTATGTTAATAAAGTTTTCAGGTGACATAAGACGAAAGAAAAGTAGAATAATACCCAAGACATGTTGATCTCAGAATCACAGAATGGTAGGGGTTGGAAGGGACCTCTGGGGATCACCTAGTCCAACCTCCCTGCTGAAGAATGTTCATCTAAAGCAGGTTGCTCAATACCCCATCCAGATGGGTTTTGAATATCTCCAGAGAAGGAGACTCTACAACCTATCTGGACAGCCTGGTCCAGTGCTCCATCACCCTCAAAGTAGAGAAGTTTTTCCTTATGTTTGGACTGAACTTCCTATGTTCCAGTTTGTGCCCGTACATAACACATGATATAGTGATGATAAAAAATACTGAGATACAAAGTTCACCATGTCTAGGCAAAAAATACAAAGAAACAGAATTTCTTAGAATATGTCCAAGTATAAAATCATACCTATCATAAAAGAAGGACTCAAGACATAATTGCAGAATAGAAGATCTTATTGTAGGAAACACTGATAAAGGTTTATGCCAGAGAATTACATTTCCCAACATAACAAGAGTGGTCAAAATGGTTACCATAATTTTAAATGTGCAGCTGGGGAGTGCTGAATAGGAGAATTTACATTCTCTCTTGCAATTAGCACTGAAGTGACTGCTATTGGAGTACCACATCTTGTTATGGCCCAACCTTTAAAATAGGAATTTAAGAGACTGGAGAGAGTTCAGAGAATATTGAGAAAAATTAGTAAGTGAGAAGCATTTCCTTAGAGTTTAATCTATTTAGATCACTAAATAACAGCTATGGGTGAGTTGTTTACAGTCTATATACTTGGGGAACAGATCAAAATTAGTAGCAATTTGGTGTTCCTATTCTTTTTTTTTCCTTATGTTTCATCCAAAGACAATGAGTGTCTTCTTTTTCTTCAGTGTAACAGGGAAGATAAAGGCAAGAACAAAAATGGTATTTTTAACAACAGAAGCATTTAGTCGCTGTAGCAACATATGCAGGCAGGTAATGCATTCTACATCACAGAAAATGTATATAAGACTGTTTGATTTTTTCCTCAAAAAGATATTCTAGCTCAAGGGCAACTAGTGGATGTGAAATAAGAATTAATAAAGGGCAATCCAATGGCCTGTGTTAGGAGGAGGTCATACTTTCAGACTGTGATGTGCTTTCCTGGCCCTGACATCTATTAAACCCACATAAGCACATACTCTGGAAAAACTTGACATTGCCATTAATGCTTCTCTGCTAAAAGAAGTCAGATGATACACATCTGTGTGATACTTGTATAATGCCATAGATTAAGGAAACACAGTAAAAATCTGATAGAAAAGTAAATAATAAAAAAGGAGGTGCAGTCTCCCTGTCCTTGAAGCTACCAAGTAATTTTAAAGCATTTAAAGAAAACAGGGTTTCAGGGCAAAACCATTTAGCAGACCTGGAGTACTGACATTCAGGACCAGTTCTGGGGATGTAGCATGGACCTCATGCCCAGACAGGCTCCAGATTAGATGTCACTTTGTTAGAACTTCCACATCCACTCAAAACTCATGGTAAGGCCAACACACATTTTAACTTTGAATCAGTAAATACTTCTTAAAACAAAGGTTCAGCAGCAACACTTAAGCTGCATGGAGAAAAATAGGAAAAGTATGTGGTTTAAATAATGATACGTTGGTAAATAATGATGAATCACTGGTTTCAAAGTGCTTTGGGGCTTGTGGGAAACCTTCAAAACTTGTGATAATTTTGCAACTGGGGCAAAGTTTTGCCCCAGTTTTGGAGGTTTGCGTGTGCCTGACACGGAGAGTTAGTGCTGCTCTGCAGGGCTTCCTGCCTTCTGTCCGTGAGGAACAAGGATAAAGTATTCCCTGTGTTTGCATCTCTGGTGTGGCATGTCTCTCTCTCTTTCCTCCCTGGGCAATTACAGTGTAACTGGGTAACTAACAGCTTTTATTTTCAATCAGGATCTGGCATCATTACAATGAATTTGGACTTTTCACTGAATACAGTGGCCCAAATGACAGGCCCTCCTGCCTTCCCTCTCTCCAGGTAATAACCATCTCTCAACCATGCACTGCTTAGGCACAAACTGACTGTATTTCAGAAGGGCAAAGGGTTGTTTTTGAGCCATATCCTAGTAGGGAAGAGAGGTTTGACTTCAAATG
This sequence comes from Eurystomus gularis, assembly GCA_013400335.1. NCBI lineage: Eukaryota > Metazoa > Chordata > Aves > Coraciiformes > Coraciidae > Eurystomus > Eurystomus gularis. Next base: position 2,345 of record VZZY01019334.1, read on the forward strand.
ACCTCCCATGCTTTTGGCTTATTCTGTTGAAGATGTGACTCCAGCCTGCATCACATCAAGCAGACTGGCAAGATAGCAAGCAAATATTGTGCTAATGTCTCCTGCAGAGACACAGTTTTCCATTCATAGCTGGTGTCAAATCATTTACTGAAGGTATAAAAAAACCTCACAACACCTTTCTGTCTTTTACAATGATGCTTTATTCTATGTTGGTATGGTGTAGCAAGATGTCTTTCAAAAGGCTATAGAAGGAAGAGAGGATGCTATACAAGCTTTTCACAGAGAACTTAAAGCCATTTATATCATTATTTAGGCACTGCCACTAGAGGTTGTTCACTTACAAAATTATTAGCTTCAAAGGAACCTTAACAAGGCATAAAAGTTTCTGTAGTCAGCAAAAGTGATATCCATATGTACTCTACCTTTTGATCTCATAACTGACAGCTGCTGCTAAGATTTTGTGGTGTGTCATACTAGAGCAGGGAAAATTGCCTAGCTGAGGAACATATATGCACTGCTTTACCTCCTAGAAGTCCAGAGGTGATCTAGCAAAAACAACTCTCTTCAGAAGCTAAATTCAACTATATAGCTGTGGAGGAGCAACTCTACCTCTGGCCTACTAATGTTTGTGAGGGACACTGAACTAATGTCACAAAAATTAAATTATGTCTTTGCTACTGCTTCATTAATAGTTTCAACCCTTAGTAGATAACATTCCTCACTTATGTCCAATCACTGGTGTCTCCACAGGCATGAGGCTATAAACAGAAGATGAAAAAGAGGATGAAAAGATTAAAAATAGATGGAATTCAGAAACAAGCCACCTCTTCTCCTGTCTGGTGCACTGGGGAAGCTGCACCACACTTCAGCATGCAGCTCCCCTTGCCAGTGCTGGCATGCAAACATATAAAGGACTGCTGGCAGCACGTAGAATATTTCATTTTGGTTTTTTTTCTACATTGCATGCATTTTGAAAAAAATAAAAATAAAACTTAAAAAAATAATAATTTGAAAGACAGAACAGGTTCAGAAAACCAGACCTCAGTAGCCCAAGTGCCCCATTTACTCAGATATAAAATCAGTCTTTCTCCAATAGAGGGAATGTTAAATCATTTATTAAAACGTATCAGTGGCAGCAAGAAAGACTGAAAGAGGGACCCTGTAGTCTTGTAATTTTGTCAGTTGTTTGTACATGGGACAGTTGCAGGTCTTGAAAACAAATCATCAAAACACAAGAGAACAATTGAAATAGTAGACTGTTGGCATTTATATCTCAAGTCTCTCACTCTTTGATTTTTTTTACTAGAAACGTTATCTTCAACCATAGCAATCCTTTCCTGAGGACACTTTCATTGAAATAGTCACATTCCTACATAGGATTTTAATTTAATCAAATCAGCATTTTCTGACAAAAGTCACTCTGTCAGGAAATGCTGACCCATTTTTGCTAAAACTATTTATTTTAGGATTGAGATTAGAGCCTTTTCTGTCAAAATGAACCTGCTAGAGAATAAGCTTCCAGTGGAAATCAGCTGAATCCAGAATCCTACTGGCTTTAAAGAAACCTATAAAGGCTATTTTCATAAAGGACCCATATCTCAATTATACTGCACTTAAACTACTTTCTACCAAAGAAACAACTACTAAGCAAACCAAATAAATACAAATTAGCATTAAAATGTTACTATATTTGGCTGGAAAATTACTAATGCCACCTATTCTTTGTAACTGTAGTCATTTATATATCTTTCTTTAGGACGCTGCTAGTTCCTCCCCTTATATCTGAGGAGACTGGAGCTATAGAGCTCCTGTGTTTACGCTCTTCATAAATCTGTGTAGGTAGTTGCACTGAAGTTATTGGCTTTCTAGAGCTGAATCTGTTCCAGACAGGATAAATGGCTAGGCTCCTCAGCTGAGCATGACATTTCTGTCCTATGTAAAAGTCACATTTCAGTATTTACTGCAGAACAGAAATGACAGTTTTCACAAAACCTTTGAAAAAACATCAAGGTCTTCATCGTACTGGTGATTTTGTGTAAATCATCAGTAAAGATGCTGTTTAATGTATCTTTGCTCTGGATTATACAGCAGTATTACTTTAAATGGACAGCAGAAAAGAGGAAATAGATGCTTACCATTTGTCCCCATCTATGTAGATAGTTGTGCATACTTGTGGTTTTCAGTAGACACTGTACAATGGGCATTTCTTGCATGCATCCATCAATGGCTGCTTGCATTGTTGTTCAGGGGCTGTCAGAGAGAATTCTTAACAATCATAGCAGAACTGGAATTCAGCCTAGATGCTGGAGAAAGCTCTGGGTTTGTCATATAGTCTATAAATAATTTGTTCAAACACTGCCACATCATCCATGCACAATAGGATGTGGGAGAGCTTCTCTTTGCCACCTATGCAACAATGATTTCTCACATAGTGCACCTATTGCACAGTGTTTGGGGAGTACTCTCAGGAAATGGCACTTGCTTTGCTTAAATCCAAAAGACAAAGTGCTGGAATTGCCTATGCTCTTTCTACCGCAGACTCTCCATTCCTATGCCCTGCTTTTCCAGGCAGAGGGGCCTTGTGCTTCTCAGCAATCCCAGAATAAGTAGTGCAGAGACTTTCTGTTGCAGAATACTGTAGTGAATACTGAGTCTATATACTATGACTAGGGCTAAACATGCTGCCTCACTTTGAAGCTCTGCTGCCTAGTGAATTAATGAAAGGGTAAAGGACCATGAAATCTTTGTATGTAACCTCAATTCTTCCACTATTTCACCATGTAGGTTTCAGCAAGTAGCTTGTTTCATGTTTTTACTGTGCTGCCTGTTAAATAGAGCTGACAGTACTTGCCTGTAATTAGCTAGGTTAATTAGCTGATGTTTGTGCAGTGTTTTGACAAATTAAAAGTGCTATTTACAGTCTAAGTGTTATTATTAGAGTGTGTTGAAGTGTCTGCATAAAAACCATATTCATTGGAAAATACAATTTAGTTGAAAGATACATTTTCCCTGGGAATTTATTCTCTATCTTCTAGAGGATGTAACAAAACAGAAGAATATGGTGCCTTCCATCTGAGAGGAAAAGAAGAGGAGAAATTCAATGGTGTGAACTACAAAACAAGTTTCCTCCCTGCAGATCCTGCCTGTCTTATCCCCAGCTGACATGGGAATCCAGTCCTGCATCACACCCACCAACACCCTCATCCGAAGCAGTTACGCAGACAACCATGAGAGCTGTCCAGTGTGGGGAAGGTGCCAGAGCAAAGCCTCAATTACTTGCGTAAATACGATGGAAGATTAAAGTTTAAAGTTTGCCTTTACCAAATATGTGTAAGACTAGAGATATTTGAGGAATGGGCTGGAGAGATTGTTTTCTATGTATTACATAACTGTATTTGAAAATCTGAAGAGCCCAAGTGAGAAAAAGAGCGTATCTCCAAATACGTGGCAATTTGTCACAGATATTCCCACAAATTTATGATTTGGTGATGTAGCTACAGCTTATCATTCTCTTGTCCTACTGTGGGAATGGAACAGAAATCAAAGTAAGTTATAAACGGATTTTTCACTGATACAGAGTTCACTAGAAGTTTGCCTTTGGCTGCCTTGAGTGGGTAATAATAGAAATGAGCCACTTCTCCTTATTATTTTTCAAAACTTAAAGGCAAAAGTTGGATTCCTCTATGCTTCTCCTACTCTCACACTTTCTATTTTTATCTGCTTCAATGAGACTGGAGAGAAATTAAAATTTTTTAGTATGACAGGACAACACTGCAAAGTCTTTTGATGGATAACAAGTTTGACTTCTGGTTATTAATTTTTGTTTTGAAGATATTAAAAGAATGCCTGATTTTATTCTAACTTCACCTAGCTCTAACAAAGATACAAAAGTATTGGGAGGTTAATTTTTTTATTTTGTGTTTTGACTTTTAGTGAAAATTTTCACTGGAATGTAAATAGCAAGAAAAAAAAAGTAAGTAAATTAAAAACTTTGAATGTTTCTCTACTTCTCAAACAGCTCTAACTCAGCTTTTCTGGCATATAAACATTCAGATGAAAGAAGAATCTGTTTTCAGTAAGGGTTTGCTTCCAGATTTCCTTCTCCATAACAAATACATTTTCAAGTGGATATGGGGAGCAAATCAATCATAGACATCTTTATAGCAACCTTTATGGATTTAAAGAAACTTTCCCTCCAGCCTTAAAATTCTGTTTCCTGAGTCAAATACACCTGATCTTTTCTGTTTTTTCTCACAGGCTATGGCTGATGAACTGCTTATAAGATCTGTTATCTCCTCAAGAATCCCTCCAGTTTGTTTACAGCTATCGTAATGGTACCCCAAAGAGGACATCATATTCCAGCTGAGGCCTCTGCAGTACTGAAAGAAGTTCAGTAATTATTTTCTTTTTATTGCACCTCAGAATGATGGTTCCTTTCTCTACCACAGCATCATTTTGTTGACTCCTGTTCAGTTCAGGATACATTATAAGTCCTGTACTATTTTTTTCTGTTGAAACAGGCTTTCTACTTGTGCATTAGTATTTCTTGAATATTGAGCATTTGCTTTTGTTGAATTTCCATACTAAGTTTAAGCTAATAATTCAAGATAGTTTTGAATTTGAATTCCATCCTCCTGGGTGTTGAGAACTGCTTGCAGCTTGTCATTCACCTCCATTTTTGTAAGTATGCTATTTGGTTATACAACTTAATAAAAATATGGAATTCAGACACCCAGGTAACAGGCCTTCCAGTTTGGTTGTAAAGCACTTATGATAACTTTGATATGATAATGATAACTATTTTCAAACTGTTCTGTGTCCATCTGATAAGATGCCTTATAGCCATGTCATTTGGAACATGTTCTCTAGAATATTGCCATAAAGACAGCATTCTGAGATTTAGGTTTTTTTAAAGAAACATGTTTTCTATACTTTCATATATAAAACATTCTTCTATTAAGTATTTTTTATTATTTAATACATCTATTTGTGTTTTTCTTGAGGCTTAATTTCTAGGGAAAGTCTACAATTCAACATTACGATAAAGGACATTTTTTCACCACTTCTATTATCAATAATACTCCTATCACTCTGAAATCGAGGGCTTAAAAAAATCAGAGTTTGGAAAAGACTTTGAGTTAAATCTTGTCATTGGTCAGAGTCTCAAAAGCTTTGCTTCCGCTGGGTTTTAAAATTTGTTTTACAGCTGTATTTAAGACCAGTAAAAATATGGCTACAGATAAATTATTTTGCCTCTAATCTGTCAGGATGGACAAAGAGAAGCCATATTAAAGCAGTATTTTCAAACATCCCTCAGACGAAGCATTTATTCTTCACTGCTCCTCACCTTGTGCAGTCATCTGCAGCTTTGCAAAGACACTCTATGTGCCTGTTCTAATCTAGCAAGATTCCACTTTCAGCTTGCACCCACTGAGACAAATCCTTAGCTGGGGAATGTTAGTGATGCTTTATTGCCTTCAGCAGAACAAAACCTCTGTTTTAAACCGGCTGAGGGTGCTCTGGCCCACTTCCTTTAAGTTTTGAAAATAACACCTGCATCCTTTCTTGCTGGGGCCAGTGTCCACCTACCCTAGTAGGTAATTTTATTGTACAATCTGTTTAGTAGTGAAAGCAAAGGACTGAGTAATTTCTGATCATTGCTTTACATAAAAGGGAGTAAAGGAAAACACCACCTTTTTCAGTCCTAATTGCAGTATAGATCACCTGGTTTACTGCCTCTAGCTGAATCTCCTAATTACCAAAAATGCTTTAATCATTATGTACTTTTGAAGTGAACATAATATTATGACAGCTGTTTCCAGTACAATGAACAGCAGCTGAACTGCATAACCACTGCATGGAGCAAATCCCTTCAATGCCTTTGTTCCTTTCATCATTCAGCTCAGTCCCCTATATCATGACTAGCTCAGGATATTTTTCCCTTCTGCCAGCTGCTGTTCTTCAGTTCCAGGAGGTGATTGCTGGTGGGATTTGCAGACAGGTAGGGTCACCTTCGTACAGTTGACTGGCTCATTAATGCTGCCTGCTTGGGTTGCTGGTGGGGGAATGCAGGGAGGTGAAGAAGGCTGAGATTTGCCATGCTGGAGGGAGAAGTGCTGCTGCTGTTACCCAGAGTTGATCTTCGTTATCTTGGAGAGCTATGTTAAAGCTTGTAGGCAAATAAGGGAAAGATATCTCTTTAGAGAGACAAAGCTCAAGACTGCACTTGTTAAATATTGCTAGTGTTCAGAGCAACAGTTGCAGACACATTAGGTGGTTTATAATTGTTAAAAAAAAAGATAAAGGAGTGCTGCATGTCCCCTTGTGCCAAGACCTGCTACATGATACATCTGTTTTTGCAACTTCACTCCAGCAATTGCTGACCCTATCAATATCTATGTGTTTTCTTATAAGCACTACTGAATGTAACTGGGGCATCTCACATGACCAGAAAGGTACAGAAATGTGGGAGCTGTTATTGCAGAGCCGTTCATGGTGTGCAAGCTGTGTGGCTGAGGTAAAGACCTTTTGATTCTTCCTTTAAATAGAAACTAAAGAACTTGTGTAATTGGCAAAACTATGTTTCTGGCAAAAATCTAGTCACTTAATTAGGTGGTGAGAAATGTACAGCTTGATACAGCAAAGAGACTTAACTGGTTGTGTACTGGGGATGCTTGACCTTGCACCTGTAAACAGAACTACTGAAATCAATCCTGACATTGACCTATCAATCATGTAGACATTCAGGGACTTGTTCCATTTTTTAGAAATGTTAATATGAAGGATTGCTGGAAACTACTTATTCACTTGCTTTGTATCTAGGAGTTCAGTCCACATGTGCAGCACCTTTTCAAGTCTCTGACTGGCTGATGTGAGATTGCTCCTTTTGTTTCTCTGTAATCTGAGAACAGTGAGTACAGTGCACAGAATATCACTCTAACTACCGCTGACATTGTCTGAAACACATTTTATGCTTGCATTTGATCTAGAAACCCAGAGTCAAAGCAACTAATCTGGAAGATTTTTCCCCAATAGATTTCACTAGGCAGTTTTACAAAGATGTTGCTGGAAGGTCAAATACCACATAATTCTGCTCTGGACCTGCCATTGAGTTGCTTTTACTGAGTGCTTGGTCTGATCTAAGGGATGCAAAGTCATTGTGGTTTGGCTGTCAGTAAAGTAAAATACGTATTAAACCTCATCTCTGTATTTCTTTTTTGGGTGCAGTAAAATGTCTCCAAGCAGATGGAAGGGAAATAGACAGACTGACACTGGCTTCACCCCTTTCCTGGTATCTGGGCCAGGCAAATACCTTTGGCATTTACATAGCAAAGGGAAGATAGTTTTCCCAAACTCCTGTGCAGCAAAGAGCTCTTCTTGTGCCTGTGTCTCTTACACGGTGATTAAAAAAAAAAATAAATCCTGATTTGAGCTCAATCTTCCCATAAACTAGAGCAAGCAATGAAGAAAAGCAGCAAAATTTGAAAAAGGAGATAGCTTTACCCTTAATAAAAGAGAGTAAGTTGAATTACTTCATATTTACCACAGGCTAAAACTATGTAGGCAGTCAGGTCCTTTGCTTCAGGTTACAAGTGGTAACTTGTTAACCCACTGTAATTCAGCAGCATATAGGGGTGAAAGGGAAGGGAGCAAGCAGCACTAGGAGCATGTGGAGGTCACATAAACTTGAGCTGAGCTGAAATTTGGTGCTATTGAGATTAATAATAAAAATCCTGGTAACTTTTCTGCAGCCAAGATTTCTTTCTGGATATTCAAAATCAATAACCTGTGAGCCAAGGAGATGGACCCAATATTCATATTCATGCTTGTACCATGTTTGACTTTTGAACTGATGGCACTGAGTAGATGTGTTGGCATGCTGGCTTCCTGGCTTCTCCTGACATTGGGCCAGTGCCCAGGCCCTACTTTCGAGTGCATCACCTACAGACTACAAGATCTTTCTTTACACTATTCTAGTATCTCTAAACTCTACTGACATTCACTAAGCCCCACAAAGTATCTCTGATAGCATTAGGGCTTTGGATTTTCCCTTTAGAAGCTGGATAAGGTGAGAAACAGAAGTCTACTGAGCCAGAGAGAAAATGAGTTGTCTGCAGAGACTATAATAGAAATCAAGTCTGGGAATTCTTGCTGCCCCCCTTTCCTCAACCTCATTATATTTTCACATACTGAAAAAATGCCCCTTGAAACCATCAGTGGAATTTGTTTCATTTGCATTATATTCATCAGCTGTCAATAGAAACAATAAAGCACTTGCAGAGAAGGATATTAGACTATTAGGGAACAACTCAGAGAGGAAATTTTGTCAGGGAATATGTGTAGAGATTTTTTTATTATGATTATTATTTTTTCTGTAGCAGATTCTTGAAATTCCCAGACATTACATCTTTCTCCCTCTACCAGATACTCAGCAGCTCATGACCTAGATGCAGCATTGCAGACCCCCAAGGGTAAACAAGAAAAAACTGTTTCTGAACCAGCTCATTTTGTAACTGCTTGAAAAATGTGTAATAACTACCCAAGCAAATCAGTGCTTGCTATATACTGCTTGCTGAATGAAGAACAACTACAGGTTTAAGCCCCAACAAGATGTAGCGGTTTTTCAACTGATCCACCTATGTATTTTCTCAGAACTGCTTTAATAGGACCTTTTTTGGGGAAAATGACTCTCTCAAAACCAGTCCTAAGAAGGGTAATGTTTTCTGGTAATTTTGAAATAGCATTTGGACTTGAAGCTCTGGAAAAAAAAAAAATCTTTGTGCATTTGTTAAATTCTTACTGCTCTTTACAAGACACAGTACTTCTGTTAAGTAGTGTCTTACTACAGTGAAATCTACTTTTACTTTTTAATTTATTAACAATTGTTCTTCTTGTACAAAAGCCTTCGAATGCATCCTTCATATTTTATATTCTGTTGTTTTCTTTAAAGTAAATTACATGGAAAATGCCAAAACAGACAACTTGTGAACCCTATAAAGCAAAGAATGATGAGGATAGCATTTACAGGCAGCAGCAAATTGGAGGGAACTGACGACCTGTATTCCCTGTAGGTGTTCAGGCTTTTCCACTCCTCTTGACTTCAGTTAGGGTCATGGGTGTTCAGTGTTTCTGAAACCCATCCTCACACGTGCATAGGCTGAGGACTGCAGTACTAGCTCAGCTCAGAATAGTTCTCAGGAGGTCTGACTCATGGTCTCTTGCTCTAATTGCTAGATGCTGCAGAGTTTGTAGGGAAATTACTATTGTTATTCAGGAAGGCTGTATTTAACTGTATATATAGATCCACATGCTCAGCTAGTGTAAATTGCAATAATTCCATTGACTTCCACCAGCTGAGAATCTTGTCTTTACATTTTAGTTACTATTCACATAAAATCTGACTATTTTAACAGAAACTAGGCTTGCTTTATTGGTTTCTAATTCTCTCTCCCAGCATTTCTAACAGTCCAGCCACAGTAACCGTGTATAAATAGACACATCATCATGCTTTCTAATTGATAGTTGCCTTCTGAAATGAATTCACAAGTACCATCACAATCCTATCTTGATGTCACAGCACAGTAATGAGTGTATGAGCAAGGGTGATTAGAATGGGTATTTCTATTTTTTATGCACCTTATATATGGTTTCACTTTTATAGTATAAAGATTAACCTTCAATGAGGAGGACATTCTGGCTTATAGGAGCACACATATGTTCCTGGTGGTAGCTCTTTAAGTACATGAATAGCTGTTTGCTCATATTGATGTCCTGATTACATTAATGAGGACTGATGCTTTTGGTACATGGAAGCCCATGAAACACAACCACTTGTTTATATTTCCCATTGCACTAAAAAACAGACACAGTTATTCAGAGTGTATAATATGATACTGTTGTTTATATTTTTTTTTTGATGCTTTCTGGTGTGATTCCCATTGTTAAGTAAATGTCCAACTGCATATTTTCTCTAAGACAATAATTGAGTTATTTTGTGCAACAGGAAAACAAATGCTTGCTAATGGCATAATGCAGACCACCGTTGCATGCGGTACTTCAGTTTTGCTCATGTTAGTCCAGGAAACTTGGAATAAAAGACAAATTTTTAACAGCTCTCTGCAGCAAATACAAGCATAAGAAACTGCTCTGCAAGCAAGTTCTGATTAACAACTTACTGCCACTTCTATCTTTCTCACATGTACATCTTCAGCACAGTCTGTATGGAGAGCAGATAAAGCCGCTGCAGAAGAAATGTCACACTCACTCCAAAGGGGACAAATGTTTAAGTGAAGCCACTTTAATCCTAGGTTAAAATATGGCTCAACTAAGAAGAAACCTGCATTGTTTCCTCAGAGTATAGTTTACTGCTACTGACCTTCCCTTTTTCATATCAGCCTTAGTGTACACAAATATCCTTGTTTTTATTTTTTTTCTCCTCTATTTTACAACAAAAAGGCAAGATGTACTCTGCACTGGCAGGTGCTCTGAGAGCTGCACTTAGATTGTTGTAGTTACAGCAAAGTCAAAGCTGGAGTGCAAAGATCTGCTTCTTCACTGCAGATGGAAGAACTGTTTTTGGAAAAAATAAAGAACAGGCTGACTTCTGTGTCATAACTCAAACCAAATCCAAAATCTGATGTTGAGGAAAGCTAAAATATGTAAGATTTAAATCTTGCTGAACCTGACCAAATATAAATTCCTGCATTATTTTTTCACTAACAAAAAACATTTGTCTGTGTGTTAAGACTAACCCTTTTTTTACTGGTTGTTTTTCTTCATGTTTATGATTCCTGATGAAGGAATGCAAAGATTTTAAAATCTATCTGGAAAGGCAACACATGAAAAAGTTAGTTTAAGCAAAATTGCATAACCAATCTTTTACTGAGTTTTGCTTATTTGGGTAAACAGCCTCACATTTTTCAGCATTAATCAGAACCAAGCATCCGTGTCTTCTTGCAGTTCTGGTTACAATCACTTCTGAAGCAAAGAACAGGATATAGGTGCCTAGGTAAGACCNTCTGTTGTGTCTATAAGCCTTGTGGAGATGTCTCAGACAGCATGCAACATCCAAGATGGCATGATAGGCCTGTGTCTGGGCACCAAAATTGTTCTCAAGGTATCTAGACATCAACTCTCACTACTACTCCCTCCAGGGAATGCCTTTAATGTTCTCCACAGTTGTTCGATCAATGTATACTGATGCTTTTATGACATTTGTTCTTGACCTATAGGATTTTCATTTCAATCCTGGCTTCAAATACTTTCCTATAAGAGGTCTCTCTGGATTTACTGTTTGACTTGCACAGGCCTTTAATGGTCATTTCTACACCTTGATCCTGCAAGACAAAACTTTGCTTCCGGTTGTAATTATTTTTTGTTTTGATTCATCTTGAATATTAAAAAAGAAAAAAAACTTTGGTGTTCAATTCTTCAGCACTGGGCTGAATGTTCAAGCTCAGTAAATTTATTCTTTTCTATTTGCTCATTATGCACTCAGTGTTCAGCCTAGCACTACATAACAAGCAGTCTTCAATCCTTGTATAATGCCTGAAAGATTTCACTTTAATGAGGGCATTGAGAAAGCTGGGGTCTGAGAGCAATGTTAACATCTGGGTTTTCCTAAATTTAACCCCAGCAGTGACATTGACTGTGACCTCAAAGAAGTCATTTGGATCAACGTGCCCATTGATTCCTAAGCATTGAGGTTATAAGAGACAAGTCTAATAGCCTACATGTATCTGTCAAGAGTAAGTGGTGCAGAGAAAATGAGCCATAACTTACTATGACAAGGTACAGATTTTTGTTTAAAGGAGAAGCAAAAGGTACTTTTGAGTCTGGTAGGAGTTTCAGGCAGACAGTCTAGACCAGAGGTAAATTTCAAAGTTCATTAATAACTATACTTGCAGAGTAATTACTAAGTAGGTTTCTGCAGAAACCTATCCTGAACCTAATATCCATATTTTTATCTGCATGCAGAGTGATGGCATAGAGCACATGAATTGGAAGAAGACAGCAAATTAGGGAGAGCTGTGAGCACATCAGAGGACAGGGGCAAAATTCAGAATGTGTTTAAATACTCAGAGAAAAATGATGTGATTAATTAGGGACAAATACAATCATCTGCACTTAGGAGGAATTGTCTGCCAAAATACAGTGGGGAACAAGTGGCTGGAAAGTAGTGTTTCACTAACCTGGAATATGGAGAGCAACACAATCTTAATGCTAGTTAACAATGGTGCAAAAAGGGCAAGTGTGCTGAAAGAAAATATGGAAAAAAGAGCTTCTTCTACAAGCCACCCGAGATGTCCTTCTTTTGTTGCTCATAAGGCATCATCTGGATCCCTGTATTCCATTTGAGGCACAGGACATGAAAGAACGATGTATTTGGATTATCAGAATCTAAATAGCATTGCTATTCTAATTGATTGAAGTGACAAAGTGTGATGTATAAACACCTTAAAGAATTTAAGTTTAATTTCCTGGTGGCTAACTTGGATGTTTTCAACAATTAGCAGACCTTGGAAGGAGGATTAGGAATTCTTCTCGGAATCTACCCACACTGCATTATAGGCCCTTTGGACTTTATTGAAATAGATAATTGATAAAGTTGGGGAAAAGGGAAAATCTCACTTAAGGAACACTCATAATCATTTAATCAGCAGAGGCACAATTGCTTCCTTTCCCCAAAAGGAAAGGGGAGAGTAATAATCTCATTTTTCCACATTTTCTTTTGATATGTATATTACTTTTCACGTCAAGAGTTAATTGGTGTAAAGGGTGATTCTAGTCTCTGGCATTATGCAGGCTCTGTGTTTATTGTCTCTCTTTAGCTCTAAGAGCAAGTTCAAAAGAGAATGAACAAAAAATTTAAAAAAGAATTCTAGCTGTCCATCATACAAATTCATCTTCAGTCAAGATTGGTTCTTTTATTTCTTTCTGACACATTATTACTGTTATCACTACAACTGCCATTCTTCATCATGCCTCTTATTTACTTCATAATTGCCTTGAAAAATATTCAGTGTTTTGCAAGAAGTCCTTTTCTCTGGTCATATTTCACCATGTACAGCTATCTTGACCTCTGGGTTATGCATAGCAAACGAAGTTAAGATGTAACCTTAGGAAAACCTTACGCTAATGTCATAAGAACCATGCAGTACTAGCAGATATCTAGCAGAAATGGAAGAGTCGCATTCTGTGACCAAAACAAATAGGCAAAATGGCTTTAGGAAGAAGATGGAGAGGAATATTGGAGGAAAGTAACATTAGTACTTGTATTGCCTTTACTATTATCATGAGGCTTATATTTTCGTTGAAGACCAAACTCCCTAACAGTCGCAAGGCTTTTGTGTGACTTGTGTACAAACAACAATAACTGAATGAGACAGAAAAAGGCTGACCTCAGGCATGAGCCTCTCATGTGTCCTCATGGCACTTCACTAGTGAGACCCTCGAGGTGGAACAATAGGAAAACACTCATGAATCTGGGTCTTGCCAAGTGCTAGAGACTTCCTGTGTGTCACTGCCCTATTCTGTTTTGTGCTGTTCCAGAGCTAAACAATAGTGCAGAAGGGCAGAAATTTTTGCAGCAATACATGTGGCAAGTTTTAAGGATATTTAGAGGCTTACATTTCATGTGTTGCTTAATTACCTCTGAAAAATTGCTCTAAATCCCTATTGTGTTTCTTCTGAGCAAAATCCCCTGAAACTGAGAAACATTTCAATTTCTCATGGATCCCCTGAACCACATACTTAAGAAGCTTACTCTAAAACTGATTCAAAGTAGTATTTGAAAAGATATCTTGATTCTCAGAGGTGGTATGCAGGGATATAGTACAAATGCATTTTCAGCTCTCCTGGTCAAATTAGAACCCCTTTCTTTCCCATTACTGGGATTACAAATTGCGTCTTTTATGTCATAGCTGCTGAATACATATAACCGGAAGTACTAGTAGCTCTCACATAACATGGATTCAGGAATTTCTAGATGTAAGATGAATCAAAAGGTTGTGTTGAATATTAAGGAAAAGCTTAAGACCATTAGCTCACAGACAGTGGCTATGAAGCTGTTCTGAGCTGTCACTACCAACAATTTGAAAACAAATATTCTTATCTGAAATTCTCTTTGAACTGGAAATTTGCAAAGAGCAAGAACTTCTGTTAGTGCTAACATAGTGGAGACGAAACCAGAATAGCACTAGGTAGGTATGTCTCATGATTTCTAGGGTTACCACTGCTCAGTCACTTCTACTCCTGGCTGATACCATACTGGATTCAGATGAAGGTGCTTATGCCTGGTGCTGGTAGTGTAGTGCAGTGCTGGGGGTGGTAGGGGTAGCTGCTGCACTATAAGAATACCAGTTGTTCAGAGGATGTATTAAATTAAGGATTTGTTTGGTTGCCCATGTGGAAATTAAAGATCCCATGGCAAGTTTTAAAAAGAGTGGAAGATAAACCGAGCAATGATTTGCCTTCAGAGCCACTGGGCTATTCAAGCATCAAACTCATTCCTATATAAAGCACGTGGGAATACTTTCACAGCATATGAAATGCAGTAATCCAGACATTTTTTTCTATTTTACTACCTGGAACTGTGTAGGTTACACAGTCTCTCAGCTCAGTCACTTTGTTTAGCTTAACTTGTTTCTGAACATACAGGAGTCCTGCTAGCACAGCCAGTTCAAAGTCTCTCTGGAGCATGGAGGAGTTTTCAGCTTGAACCAGCAGTTTTGCAGACATGCTGGTCTCATTTGTCTTTTTGTGTTTGTAATTTGAGAGCAGTGACATCCTCCATAACCACAGCCACCCTCTCAAGACTGTCTTGTCCCACACTTTCCTGCAGCTGAAGTGGTGGCAGGTATTTTAGAGCCGTTTATGAATAGTTTCAATTGCAGGGGCTGACTACAAGGCAGGCAGCTACTGTTCAGCTTAATTTTCTATTTATTTTAATTCTGATCACCTATCCAAGAGAGGTTAAAGTCTCATAACTGAAATAAGATGTTCTTGACTGTGGTTGCCACTTTCTGGGGCAGGAAAGCTGGTCATTCTTCATTATTTCTGTCCATCACTTTTGCATTCTTCATTCCTTTTCTGTTAAGCTGACATTGTTATCAGAGTACTATTTCCAGACTATCAACATATTTCACTTTCCCAGTCTAGGAATTTGTATTGGATGTATATGGTGTATATAAAGGTACAAGAAAAAGCAACTCACAAACTGATAAACAAAACCTGTGGCCACAGTGGAAATGAGGGAAGAAATAGGTTACAGCTAGGAAATGGAGGCAGGTTGTATCCTGTGGGCACTTGAAGGTTCTAGTAAGATGAAATAACATTTGAGGGCTAGAGACAAAATGTGCCAGCAGACTTGCACTCTCTGGTGCATGCATCAACGCGTAAAAGCAGGATGTTAATTGTCTCAAGACACAGGTTGAAACGCAGAATTCTCTGGGGAAGCAAATGGCAGAGAAAGTTGTGAAGGGTCCTGATCTCTCATCCTCATAAAGTCCACTCTGTTTTTGTGGGTTGCTTTTAAATAGGAGTCTACTGTGTATTTGGAATGTCAATGATTTTATTCTCTACCTCCTAAATTATGGAGATAGCTCTTGAGCAACTTCAGGGCAAGTTTTAGTTTTGTTGTTCACTCCTTGAATTTTAACTTGAAGCGGAATATGTTCTAGGTTACACCACATTAAATCACTTGACAACTTTCATAATAAAAGACCATAGGAGTTGAATGAAAATATCCGTAAAAGCTAATTAAATAAAAAAAAATATTAAAAGGAGAAAACTTAATAAACTCAGGATCAGGGAAGCAGGTTGCTCACTATGTGGAGATAAAACTCTCTAGAAGACATAAATTAATTCATGAGACATGGGAAGAGAATTTCCTTCTTAGACAGGATGGAGAGATATCTACTGTATTCTTCTCTAGGTCAGATGTTTTTCAACATAAATAAGAAAATCTTTGGCTCCAGCTGAACTATAATTATTTACTACAACTGACAATCTGTTCCTAACATTTTTTGAAGTGTGTTAAGTACAACTTATGAAGCAAAATGAAATGATAGGTTGTATCTATGTACAGTTTTATGAGTCTGACATTTTGTGAAAGTTTCTTGTCTGAAAGATGCAGCTGAAGGATCCCTAGCAATAACTGTATGTCATCAGGATTGTCTAAATATTTCCTATCATGTAAGAAATTACACGAAACTGTTTAACCTCTTGGAGTGACCCATAAAGTTGCATTTGGATATCTTAGGACTGAAAGCATCAGTCATAACCATTGACGTTAGGTGGAATTAGATGGTATTTACACTGCTCAATGGGGATCTGGAGTCACTGTCAGCATCCAAGGAAACACAGAGCAGAAGAAAGCAGTGCTCTTTACACAAAATTCAAAAGGTATTGCAGAGAAATAAAGATGTTGTTGACGTTGTATTTCCATGTAAACATTTACTGGAATGGCTGAAGGGATGTAGCAGAAGTGGCCTGTATTGTTGTAAGCTGAGAGAAGAAATTTCAGGGGACTCTTCCCCTTAAATATCTTCTGGGCTCGAAGAATTTTGACAAAGCTTGGATCCTGCTGTAGTCTGTATGAGAATGTTTGCAGAGTACCTGTAGGGAGGCAGTTGCTGTTACACTCATTAAAATTACTCATGTTGTAGAATAGTCATAGAAATAATAAGATTTCTTGATGTGTGTTTATTTCCCACCGGTACGGTATGTTGCATTATGATAGCTTTGCAGTCACAGTGTGCTTGTTCTGGTTGAAGAAGCACATTCATTATAAACCCTTCCTTTCAGATGCTTATAAATTTCTGGAAAAAACTAATCCTTTAGCCTGGCATTTCCTTTGTTCCTGTCAGACAAAAGATGCTGATTATTTTCACTCATCTTCTCTATTTGTTAAAACAGATCGGTTGCTTTGGAGTAAACAAGCAAATAAAATTGTTTGCCATCACATATTCATGCAATATTTTTACCCATAGAGAACCCCAAATTTACTGTATTTTAAAATATTATGTTTCAAGTGGACATAATTATCAGGACAAGTTGTCTGGGGAAATCTGAAGAAAATTGAAACAAAGCTTGTAGTTGTCAGAAAATTCTCATGCTAGATGTCATATAAACTTTATCCAGGATTCAACCAGTTTCAGTCATTCTTTCAAGTAGTAAGTGTGATGTTCCATTTTTAAAGAGGACAAATTTTATTAACTTAAATGAAATGAGCACTTATGTTATAATCGCTATTGCTTTTCTGGACTAACTGAAAATAGATTTTTGAGACTTGAGTGCGTCTTTCAAGGTTTGGCTCTGTTGGTTATTATCCATCTGCCTTCACTTGCTATAGTGCTAAATTCCTGATATCCAATATAAACTTTGTGTGCCTGCCACCACTGACATGTCTGGAACATCGCTCTCTGAAACACAACAACAGTGGCTTAAGAGGTATCATTTACTCTGTCCTAATATAGCCACTCTTGACCTTCTGGACACAGCCATCCTTCCTGTGAATCCCCACTAGGATGTTGAGATGAAAGCACGATTATCATAGCTTTCATTCTGTCGCGGTCGGGCGCACAGAGGTCCGACCACCTCCCAAAGGGAGAAGGGCTGAGGGTAAACCGGGATATCTCCCCTCCAGGCTCGCAAGCAGACACGGAGACCGAAAGAGTATTTAATGAGTTTATTACTAAATATATTCAAATAAAACCTTATTTACTCTACGGAAATATTACGGTATTAAAGAAGACTACGCCCACCCATTCACTCCCTCTCTCACCCACCGAGAGATAAGGGCAAATAAGGACTTAATCATGTCAAAATACGACCTGTATGTGTGGATGGTGCGTGTGTGTGCGTGCATGTGTCCTTTCGGCGTTTGGTGATGGTCTCCGTGGAACGGCGACGATGCCCAACCGGCAGACCTGGACTGTTTCCAGTGACGTCAGCAACTTGTAGCTTTTCGGTGCGATTGGAGTTTCTCTCTCTCTCTTTCTCTTGCAGCTTGGAGT